>OX235271.1:143151328-143319801 GCA_944472155.2 Trichobilharzia szidati
AACAAGTGTGTTGGTTTTTAACACTATTCACAATGAAATACTATTAATGGCGCGTCTAAGTCATTGACAAGTGAATAACTGATTTCGTTTCATAGTGCTGCTTTGGTAACCAATCTGTCTGTTGGGTTATTTTACCAATGATAAATGTATTCTTAACAACACCTGTTATTTTTTCCACTTATCATAATAATTGTAATAATTTATGAATTTATTGTCAGATGGTAAGAAATACACACTAGGGGGCTTGGTAGCGTAGACTAACATATGTGTAATCAGAACGTTCCGTTTATCCAGTGATTTTTCATCAGCCTGATAACTACCAGAGTCCGTGGGGTTTCGTCCCACGGACTTTCAGAAACATGTCAGTAAAACACAGGTGTAGACGATTTTGTCAACAAGTGAATTCAGGTTTCAGTTTGAGCACAGATGTTTTGAGTCTTAAATAAAGATTAAAACAGGAAATTACTCATGAGAAGAATGTGAGGTTCATCTATCTACCTTTTTAGCTAATTAAATCTTATTGATTCACCATATCGTAACTTTGATAGATGAGACTAGGGACTTATCACTGTGAAACACGACCTCTCCATAAAGTTATTATTTGGAAGTCGATAATTTGGATTTATTTATTTTCTTTACTCTAGCTTGATTCCACATTGTATTTTTGGTACAAGCATGGAATTTTCAGTGTGTGATATTGGTAGCCCAAATTTTGCAGGCCAACTATTGATATCAGGTGTGCGTCGGCAGGATATCGAACTCCGGACCATGTGCACGGTAGGCGAGAGTCCTAACTACTGCGCTACCGACGTACTGAGCGATTAGACATTAACTGCCTCTTTATGATTTCACGCCTAAACCCGACACGCATTCTCAAATTCTCATCAGAAAACACTGTTCTGATCTATGGTGATACAGTTACAGGTACAGTTGGTTTATGATGAGAAAATATAATGAAATAAGATGATTTATTTCCCACAAACGTTTCACCTGTAGCATTCATTGATACATATGTGAAATCGGTGAAGTAAATGGAAACTAACTCTGTAAGTTTAATAACTGTAGCATTAAGGGTAACAGTTCATAAGCCATGATTTAAAATGTACCAGTTAGTTTAAATTTAGTCTCATCTAAATACCTTAATTTGTCCACAAATTCTCTTACTGCAAACTTTTTTCTCTTGATCATTAGATTTTAAACCTTTCCGCATCACGTATTCCTGCTTAAATCTACCACGGACTATATCAGATTCATCTACTCACTCTTCAATAACCGTTGAAATGGTTTCAATTCACTCCAAAACTTAAATTTTTCACCGAATTTAGATTTGCATGGTATCATTTATTTCTTCAGCATTTGTTATATCTTTAATATCTGTAACAGTTAAAATTTTCAATATAAAGAAAGCAGAACTAGTCTTAGTAGTGAACTGAGATATATATTGGACTTTTAAAATTAATTCTAATGACAGATTTTTTTTTGACCCAGTTATGTTTTGAGTTCTGCAGCATTCATTTATTCATTTTACTGACAGAAGTTGCTTTAAACTGATTTTTTTATAAGTGAATAAATCTCTTGAGAGACTAAATCGTCTGACTGACTAACTGAAATAAGCATAGAAGTTACAGAAATGTGAAATCAGATGGACAGATGAAATATTTCATAGAAGGTAGCCGACTCAGTTTGTTGTATTATTGTAAACTAGAGAAGGAGGTCACAATGAAAACGTATTTTCATTTCTAGGAGGTTTGTGTCTCTCATTCAGGGAAAAGAGAACATTTTTATTCTACACTAAGGAAATGCTCATGAATAAATGAGAACGACAGGGACAAAAACTTTCAAAAACCTAAAAATGATCAAGAAAATTCCATCCAGTTATGAATTTTTGTGACTGAATGTCGAGGAATACCAATGCTTGTTTGCTGAAGTTTTATGGAATTTAATAACTCTGCTTATACACCTTCACTTTGTTGATTGTGTGAATTAATTTTGGCATAACCACATCTTGTTTAATTCTGCTGTATAAATGATCGTATTTTGGTATAAGTAATAAGTCGTTGTATGAAACATGTTCCTGACAATTTCGCAAGTTCAGTTTTAAAGTCACTCCTGAAGACATTATCTTCTTGTCAGAAAATTTTCAGACACTCTTCGCTTGGTATTTCTACTTCACAAGGCGTTTGCTAATTTGAACAATATCGCAAATTCTATTCAAGGACAAATTTAAATGCTCTTTTAGACCAGTTAATGTATGAAACTGTAGGCTCAAATAGATATTCAAACATGATTTGTAGTGGTAAACTGATACAAGTCTATAGTGAATAATCCTGGCAGCGGTTAAATTTATTCTGTATAAACCCCTCCAGTCGGTACATTCAATCGTTCATTCATGGGAATAGTCTTATGCTTTCAGAAATGAGAACAGTGTCTCTTCTGTTCCTTTAAATTATATTATGATCCAGAGTGAAATCAGAAGCAATACATATGCTGTTTCGAAGAATTATTAAGCCACTTCAACTTGCTTACTTCCACGAGATAGAGTAAAGTAGTATTGAATGAAGTGATTTTATGCACCGATTGTACACCTAAAAGTATTGTAAATGAAATGAACCTATACATTTAAGTAAATAACTCTACATAACTTCTACCTTGAATGTTAAAATAAGTGAAATAATTAAATTATTAATTAATTATGTTTCGAAGACTTCATAAAATTGCCCATTATTTGCCTACATTTAACAAAAATTCTGATGCTCACTAGCGAATGGCTCTGTTCAGGCAGTTACCTGGGGTTCTAGTGGGAATCCGTGACCAGTAGGTGACAGCAGGTTGAAGTTGAGGACAGTTACTCATCGGAGATATTGGCTATCGGTCGCTCTATGTCGTGAATTGGCAGAAGTTGGCATTCACAGGCTGGTAACTGGATCTGGTCCCAGTGGCTTAATGGTCTACGAACTAGCTAGCCTTGTAGTTAGAAGGTCCTGGGTTCGAACCCTGGTCGGTGGGTGCGAACTGATGAAGAGTCCCAAGCTAGGACAAACAAAAGAGCAGTCCAGCACTACCTGCAAGTTTTCCAATGGTTTTCTAACCGATGTCAGCTCATGATGATCAAGTAGTCTGATAACTGCAGCAGCCATGTTGTTTTCTCAACTCGTTAGTTGAGTGAAAATTTATTTTTTTGAATTGACCATTCAAGGATGCGTTTTCATTCATAAATACTGAGTGATTCTAAAACTTGAATACTGTAAGAACAACCAATTTACCAGAATAATATGAGTTTCTCCAAGTATCTCAATAAGAATAACTGTATGAAATTTCATTGCTATTTATAAACTTCAAATTGAATGTATTTCAGACGATGAGTAAGAAATATCTATTCAGTCTGTATATGTGTATAAAAGACTTTGAGTTAATTAGATAAAAATTGTATTTATACATTTGAATGTCAAGAGAATTAATTCACTATGGTAACGTGGATAAATACTTTCCATTAACTGGTTAAATTGAATATTGGAATAATTATAAACATTAAATATTTCAGCTTACATAGAGAGTTGTTAGAATCAATGTTTATTGACAACTACTCCAAGATGTTGTTAGTGGACTGTCTTGGAAGATGTCTTGGAGCGGATTGAAAGATTCGAAGATTATGTTCAACTAAAATATTGTTTCGCCAGTAAAGTGATTCACTTTGCCTTGAGTTTCATCCAAAGTAAATTGTAACCAATTAAAAATCCCCATAAAGTGTGTCATAAGAAATGGTGTATATGTAGGACAACTGAAGCTGTAATACAACCAGCTGTTTTCATATATTTTTTCCACTAAATCCGTTCAGACTATATTTGAATTTGAAGACTTTCAAGAATGATAGGGTATGATATGGCTTAGTGATGCGTATAGTGATTTGTCGCGAAATGCTTTCAGTAGAAGGAAAAACAATGAAGGATACAATCCAATGACATAAAGAATTTTACTTTTTAGTGTTACTTTATTGTTTACTATTTCCCAGTTAAAATATATACAGAGAAATGAAAAGTTTATGCTTGTATGCATTTTTAACAGATTGACGGTTAGCAAACAGCATGCAATACAACTAAATGCTAAACTCACTGAAGTATGCTTTCAATACACTGGTAAGCTAAGGTACAATTCCCGAATAAAATATGATGTAAATATATATTTTTATGTTAAAAAAAGTGTTGTATTAACTCTAAATAAATACAAAAATAAAACCACGTTTCTTAGCTCTATGAGATAGAAAATCGACAGAAACGAGTTGTTTTCAAGATTTTCATATAAAGACCTGTCTAATTATATCGAAGTTAATAAAATTAAAAATAAGATAATCGATAGCGTCGACCTAACTTACCTGTCAAAATATGACTCTATTCAACAAAACAGAAGTCATATAATAAACCTGAACACTATTTAAAAGATAAGTAGGTTTTGTAAAGTCTATATAGATTATAAAATACTTCCCTTAAAATGTTTTACAGTTTCTGACGCCAATCTGGCTCAATTACTGGTCGCACTGAATAGTCCAAAAACTGTACCACTAATGGAGAATATTCGTGGCTCAGAATGATGATATTGAATTAGTTGTGTCCTCTGAGCTGCTTGATTTAGTTGTGAGGCTTCCGTTGTCCTCCTAGACAACATCTTCAGCGCAGGTTTTAGTACAAAATGAACTCATTTGAATTCTCTCCCCATGAATGATGTAACTGCATCTCCTGACAACCACTATCGTGACTGGTTGTTATTGTACGTCTCTATTGGTCATCTTTATTGACTCGGAATTCGAACTTTCTTGTCATGTGATTTACTTTTTATTAGCTGGTAAATCTGGTCTATGATAATGTGTTTGTTAATTGCTAATTCACTTGAGCACCCCGCTTCTAGGAATTCCCTGGCAACTTGGTGTTTACTCTATTTAAAATTTTTAAATTATCCCAGTCAAAATGGTGTCCATACACTGATACGAAAGAATATATATCACGTCTTTTTACAGGCAATTTGTGTTCTTGTATTCGAATCCCAAGGGACGCCCACTTTGTTCAAACATTGTTTAAAAGAGTTCAAACACGCTGTGGCACTCCGGTATTAAAGAGAATGGAGAAAAATACCTACTAACCGTCTTCAAAAAGAATAGATATCTTTACAGTTTCATCAAAAAGTGTTTAAACTCGAGTCATATAACCAACAACAAGCCAACATCGAAGACCACAAGAAAATTTACTCTACCATATATAGAAAATATCTGTGAAATAACAGCTGGAATATTAAGACCGTTTGAAATAGATAAAGCACACAAGCCAGCACAATCACTTTATTCGGTACTGTGCAAACCAAAAGATTCAACAGAAAAGGAAGATAAAAAAATACCGTTTACAGAATAAACTTTGTGAACTTCAATAAACATTACATTGGTCAAAATGGACGTCTCTTGAATATCACAAAAACCGTACCACTAGTTTTTCATCTAAATAAAGAAATTCGCCATTAAGTATAATTGGTTTAGATAAGGCAAGTTCTGTTCTCTACCCAAAATAGTAACCATTCTTCACAGTTATTCTGATTACTTCTCTGTCTTGTCGATTGATCAAATAATAGAACTTTTTCATAGTGAAGGAAGTGATTTCTACTAATCATTTTCTAAAGCTATACAATTGTATTTCTCATCACCGAAACCAAACAAATAAAATTAGTGAGCCAGAAAAGACATTTTTATGTAATGGATGTGAAAATGAGGATATTTATAGTTCAGAAATATAGTTTCATGATGTTTTTTCTATATTGAATATTTCATCCATAGAGAGACAGTTCCATTAAGCCAATATTCAGGGTGATATGAGCATTTTGAATTTGAAAGTCAGTACTTTGATGTGTGATAGCCTGCCATTTCATTGGGTCATATGACACCATTTTAATTATAGATTAACCTGAATATTAAATTTTTCAAAACTCGCTTGTCCAGAATTTCACCATTTTTCAAATCTAACTGACATCTGTTGTTGCTGATACCTGTTGATATAAGTAGGAAAATGTTTCAAAGCATAACCTCTACTTTCACCTAGATGAGGTTGAATAAGACTGCCACTATACTTGTTGTAAAGTCACTAAGTTATGCTCTTATACTGTAATCTTCTTGTCTGTTTTCTCCATGAAGGATTTCGTGTTGCAAAGTGTCATTATCTAGTTTTTGGAGCAGTTTAACTGGAGTGTTTTGGAAATGACAATTATATTATCGGAACACACTGTATTCAGTTGTTTGTGAATGACAGTATTGCATCCATGAGACACATAGTGTTCATATAAGTGACTAACAATGAAACTCAGATTCATTCAGTAATTTTCATAAATCCATTAATCATTTCTCTGACTGATACCTTTATTAGTGAACACAAGTAAACTAATACGAAAAAGATGCTTCACCGTAAAAGAACACCTGTAAAACAGAAGGTATAATAGCATATCAGAATAAGTTTTGGCGAAATGAATTCTTAAAGAAGGAGTTTGAACTTTCTTTTCTGGTGGAAATTCAAGCTTACCCTATAGATACGTTTCGACAGAACTCTGTCAATATACATTTTTGATTTGATTGGATGATTTTATAAACATGGTATTATGAATACATATTTCTCTTCAGCTTTTGTCAATCAATAGTAACTTTATTCATCTAGACAATTAGGATTTACTATCAACGTATTCAACCATTATCAGAGAGAACTAAGTATGTTTCAAGTTGATAGTGATTGCCTGTCGTAGATATTTTTTATTTCAGGCTCCTGAAAATAATTATCCGAGAGTTATTCTTCTTATATCTTATTTTTGTTAAAATTCTTATCAATGGAGAAAAGATTTTTCAAGAGGTCATTGTAAGGCTGAGTCTTCTTTGCAGATGGATACGAAACATATTTAACAGCAGTGTTGTAAAGTAGTATTAACTGTCACGGGGAACAGATGAGCAACCTCACATCTATTTGTATGAATTCATCGACTACGTAATAACTTTTTTAATTGCCTTAGGCCGGCGATTTACTACTTGTTAAAAAGTGACTATTCTGCATGTATGCAAAAAATTTGTTAACAAAAACAACTATACATAATACATGCATGTCAGAAAATAGGATCAGTATGCATATTATCGATTCAAATAACTCTTCTAACCGTCATTCATTTTCATATCTCTACCAAATAAGTTAACCAGCCATTAACTCCCAGGTTATTGGTGTTAAGACCAAAACCGACCCGTTGTGGTCTACACGTAGGACACCGATCTCTGAGTTCTACCGTATAGCTGAAAAATCTTCCTTCAGAGAAACACAGTCCCAAAACGCTCTAAAGTTAGCAAAAAGACGATTGTTTTGCGATCAGAATATATGTGTGGTTCTGTTCGACAATAACAACATCAAAAACTCAAAATTACCTCAACAGTGCTGTTAGGCAGCTATACAGGCAGTGTAGGTTTTTGAGCTCAAAACAAGTACTGTAGGACGAAACTAATTAACCAAAATTGAACTGTAAGGAGTACCTTAGAATCAAGCAGAATATTTCCAACAAGGTGGGATAAAAAGCTCTATTAACAGCAATCAGACATCAAAGCTTCTCGCAGACAGTTCAAGTTCGGAATGACCCTGAGTCACTAAAACAACTTCATGCCATAAAACAACACATTATCAATTTACAGACAGCTGCAAAGAGAAGCATTACAACTGGAGATTCAACACTGTAAAAGATAAATAATCGGGATAATGTCAACAGATGATATGGGGAGAAACGGATGATAATTACAATGTTAGTTGAGACATCCAAATAAGTGTAAATATTGTAATTAGGTCGGTAATGAGGGATTTTTCGAACAATTATTCCCTTACACTGAGTATGACGTGATGTTGTCCTTTTACGTTTCGCTTATTATTTGCTTTAACCAAAAAGCCCATTCTAAGAGGTCCGATTATCTGGAAAAATTTTGTCACTATTACAGGAGAATTCATAATATAATTGAAATATTCTTTAAATAATTCGAAAATATTTTGGTTTTTAGGAAATGAAAAAATATTTTACCAAGTCACGATATAGCGTGACCACCTCGCACTGTCTTCGATGAGTAACTATCCTCGTGACTTGGCAGAAGTTAGGATTCATGAGCTGGTCATTCGATCGGGTCGCACTGGCTTAATGGTCTACAAGTTAGCTCGCCTTGCATCCAGAAGGTCCTGGGTTCGAACCCTGGAGGTGGGTGCATTCTCCTGAAGAGTCCCAAACTAGGACGAACAAAACGGCTATCCGGTACTCCGTGCAGGCTTTCCAGTAGTTTTCTAACCGATGTCAGCTGAAGATGAAACCCCCCAGCTAATCAAACAAAATCTCTAAAAACGAATGCTTGAAAAAATATTCATAATAATAAATTTTTGACATTTATACAATGGTATGTTATTGTGCTGTAAAAGCGATGGATAATTACATTCGTACTCTTTATTTGAATGTGAACAGCATTTGTTCTAGTTTCAAAAGCCTGACCTGTTTAAAACGTTTCACTGACACTAGGATAAACTTCAGTCTTATAGTCTACTTCTGAACACAAGGACACATTTATATTTGCCTTATGCCTAGTGGTAATCGATAAACATTTATAGAGGTGAAATTTGAAAAATAATGAACTCAAAGCGCAAACACAGTTTACAAATGTCATTGTCTTTTATTTAACAGCTTTTCATTACATATGACCTCATGGTCTATACTAGGTTATTCATTTTACTCTTTAACCAACAAATACCCCAAGCACGTAAGATGTACACACTTGTGTATACTTTACCAACATGTGGATTTATCTCAGTTGGAAGCAATTTAACCAATTTAACATGAAATCCTTAGTCTGAGGTGTGATATTTATTAGTCTTTTGTTTAAAAATTAGTTGTGATGGTTGAACACAAATTTTAGATTGCTTGGCAGATTTGAAAACAGTTAAATGTTGTGGTCATTTTGAAAGTAAAGGTATTTGTGTGATGCTGAACATTTTTTGGAAGAAAGATATGGATATTTTGGGTAACTACATTGCTTTCCAGCCTTGTCGATAGAACCCTCAACATCATTTGCGGAATAGACAAAGTTTACGCTTGACTGCATAATTAAAGTGAGAAATTCTTATTTCTAAAAAATGATAGGAAGAAGTACCTTATCTTCTGAGTGTAATTAAAAGAAAACTGCCGAACTGTAAATTTCATTTTAAACAATACACTGAAGGAAAATGTTCATATATCAAGCTAGCTCCAGTGTATCAAACAAGCTACTTACCGAAAGTCACTTCTTATTTAATTAGTATATAACTTCATGCTCAAATGTAGGTAGTAAGAGTACACTGTCAAAAATAAACGGAAGTTTGTTAAAAACTTTTCTGGAGACCCTTGAAAGACCTCTTGATTTACAAGGTCGTAATTCTACAAGAAACTTAGCCTCATGACCTATGTAATAGCAACATGGTTTGTCTAAATAGTTTCAGATTATTGAAACAAGATAGGTGTAACCCTAAGAAGAAATATGGTGGTGACGTTGCAACCTTTGTCACTTCCAATACTGTATGCTTTGATTTATCGAGTGACATAATCGGCTGCATTACTGTTAAATATCGTCTGACAAACCTGTCTAAGTAAAATTACATTTATATTTCGAACATTTATCCTGCGCCTGGTTGTAGTCTCTCAGCACTATCCACATTTGCTGATTATGATTATTAAACATTCAGTACTGTTACCAGACACTTAAGACTAATAAACTGTTGTGAGGTGTGTAAGTCCCTATGAATAATAATCGAACAGCCTCAATTATTAATGCTGATAATACATTAGACTGCATGTCAACTTACATATTCAAAAAGATACTGAAGTCATTCTTATCCTGTTTTATTCTATTTTAAAGTTACCGGCAGTCTGAATTAAGATTATATGGGTCGTCGTTACTTTTCAAATATGTAATTGTCCATCCAAAAAGGCGTACTTTTTTCTTATAGCTTATCATGCCGTTTATCCATCTGTTACTTCGTTGGCACCTGCAGGACGTCATCTGTATTGACTTTAACTTGTAGATTTAACGTTTACCCAGAATGCCTTTTTTATTGCTGATTAATTGGACGTCAACAGGGGACAATGCAAGGTTTTTTATGCATGTCTGTAATTAGGTCAATTAAAGTGGCTTTATATAATATTTGTGAATAAAACTGTAAATGAAAGGAAGGTTACCTAAAAAAGAAATTCACTCAATGATTTCCGCTGTCTTCTGACAATCTGTATTAGATTTTATCAAAAGCGTAAAATGAGATTTAAGAGAGGTGACAATTAGTTAATAACGGGAATGCATGTCAGCCGATTGCAGGTAAATATGAAGGCTAGAAATGATTTAATGCTCTATTTCGCTTATTCCCAGACAGTGTGGTGAATGCTACTTATAATCCGATATAAGCAGTATATCAGAAAGCGAATTCAGGAAAGTAACAATATGTTTTGCACACTGGAAAGAGCAATCAAAGAAGAGAACTATGAGAAGAATGTTGCCATATGATGCAGAATCCAAGAAACTATCGAATGTGACGATATTCGACCAATTCGTCAAGGATGTGGTAAATGATGTGCAAATGGCGGTTTGAGAATATGGTATACCAAATTTACCTATGTACAATACGTTTCACCAGATAAGCATTCCTTGAAGCCTCCTCGGTCTTTTCTCTTCTACTCCAGCAGTTTGACCATGATATAGCAAGATGTACTGCAATGGAATACTAAGCAATTCACTGGTCGTATTCAAGTTCTGCATTTCCGTCATCTGAGCAACAAGCTGACATCATTCACACCAGTAACTATATGAAAACCAGCTGTTGGATAATTCATTCAACATTATATTGGCATGCTGTATTTTTTTCCACTGTCAGTTAGGTAAATTATCATTCCCTATAAAATTATTATAAAATTGGAGTAACTTCTGAGTTCCGTGATTATTATATTACGATTCCAAGATCTCCAGTATTTGAGTGGTTATATGGGAATTCTCCATAAAAATAAGTGGTAAATTTAAATGTAACATTTAGAAAATACATATGAAGCGTAAAAACGCCAGATGGACATTTGACTATAAGAGAATAAAACAATGGAGGATTGAATAGAATACTCAGCCAAACTGTTTAATGAACCATGAAATAGTTAAATGGGATAAAATATTGTCAACGTGTAACAGCATTTCTTCAAATTCAAATTCAGCATAAATGGGAGGAACCTGAAAGAAACAACCTCCTTCACCAACCGACCTGGGAAGCATCGTTTCAACTACAGGACAGCGGAACTGACGAGGATATCAAAGTAAGAATCGGAAAAGCAAGACAAGCTTTCACTACTCTCAAGTCCGTGTGGAGGTCAACAACAATCAGCATTAAAAATACGATCCAGATTTTCAACTCCAATGTGAAGCCAGTGCTACTCACTATACGGATCAGAGACTTGCACTGCGCGTCATAAAGAGAATCTCAAACAACCTACACACCTTCATCAACAGTTGTCTTCGCTCAATACGACTCAAGATCAGATGGCCAGAAAAGATCAGCAATAGAGATCTCTAGGAGCAAACCAACCCAGCAGGAACCGATTGTGAAACAAATATTCAGGAAGAAATGGAGATGGATTGGCTGGCCATACTCTGAGGAAACCGTCAAGTGACATCACCAGACAAGCCATTGCTCGAGTGGAACCCGAAAGGGAAGCGGTGAGTTGGTTGTCAGTGTGAGTGTGACTTGGAGGAGGTAATGTGAAGAGGAGATGAAAACTTGTGGGCAGACTTGGAGCCAGGTGAAAACTCCAGTAGAGAACCGAACGCAATGGAGATGCGCGGCTGAAGCTCTATGTTGCTCTAAGAATTAAAGGAAATAATAATAATAAATGATAAGCACCAGACGGCAGTTTCATTTGTTTGCCGCTGACTTCACCAGATGTATACCTAGTCTGACTCAGCTCAAACCACCAGAATTATGGCTAGCTATTAAGGCGAATCGATGATAAATTAAATCAAATTCGCTATTTACAAACCTTGAATTAATCTAGTTTTAAATCTTGCCATAGTTTTGATTTGATTTATATTTCAGTCGTCATTTGCATACAATTGCATTAGTATGCAGAATGAAAATTGCTTAATGGAAGGAAAGATAAATGAAATGACTAAGGTTTTCTTTTTTAAATAAAACTATTTACAGTTGAAAAAAGCGTTTTTTGTGAGTCAGTTTTGTGTGATGCTTAAAATGTTTCATCATTTAACCTAAAATTATTTGATTTTAAATTCAGTATTCAGCTGATAACAATACGCAAAGATGCATACGTAACTTCCACTGCCATCAATACACCCATCAGACTGACTGTTTTCAATTAATAATCTTTTTAAATACATTTTTTTGCGATCTTCGTTTTCGGTGGTATGCTGGACACGCGAGGAGTCTTTGAATGCTTATCAGTATTACTCTCATTCTAATTATAACTTTCAACAAAAAAACGTGTTCAACAACTAACGATGAATGTAGCACGCGAACTGCTTTTTTCGATGACTAGTCTGCAGCTTTTCATTAGTTTTCTTAAGAAGTAAGCAGTTCACAGTGATAACATGTCTATGGAATAAAACCTAACCTTAGTTAACAAATGAGTAGTATTTTGGAACAGTATATAAGCATAGCATCTTGGTAATGAAAGAGTAGACTAGTGAGATTCAGTTAAATAAAATAACTTGTATATCATATGACCATTATCACATGAAACGACAAATTAACATCCATTTCAAACTAACTTTGATTTGGTGAATCAGTAATCTATGTATCCTCATCAAAATCTTAAAACAGTCACCGCTTTCCCTGAATTCATGAGTGCTAATAAGAAACTTAATATGGATAACGCAACAAACAACTTGAATAAAACTATTTAAGTTGTAAATGTCCAAACCAAGTTCACTTTTAACAGTTTTAAAAAATTTGGGCATTATTTTTTGATATTCATTATAATAAAGTTTTTTCGTATTTCCTAATAAATGAAAAACAAAACGATATTGTTGTTTTTACTGACGTTTCGCTATTTAATGCTAATAGCTTTATCAAAGTATTATTAAACCGGAATTTACAAAATATCAGCTTGGTTACAACACCTCCCTCCCCCATGAAGTGACAAAATCAACACGAATGTGACATGCAAGTTCACTATGTAAACACACACTGCCTTTATAATTTTGAACACTGATCAAATCCTACAATCTACACGTGGTTTTCTTATCTTTACCAAATGACCAATTTGACAACGAAAAATGACCCCAGACTAACGAACGATGATCAAGTTAGTAAACTTTGTGTTGATACCATAACAGATGTACTATTACCTTGGGTATTCGGTTTAGTGATCTTCATTGGTATTTTAACTTTCAATATGTCCCTTTAACTTGACCTAAGCCTATTTTCTCGCCCCTTAACTCTTTGTTATTTATATGCTGAGATTTTATAAATTCCGGTTTGATAATACTTTGATAACGCTATTAGCGAAACGTCAGTAAAAACAATATCGTTTTGTTTTTCATTCATTGGGAAATACAAAAACCTTTATTATAATGAAAACCTATTTAACTTAGAATGTCTAACTGAGCAATCCAGAAGTAATCTTGCGTATTTATTAATATTTACAGTCAGTACTATGAATTCAGCCTAATATCACATATTATAACCAGAAAACTCAATTGAAATTAAACCTACGTTAATCAAGAAACCTATTGATCCAACTATTAACCTCCCTGGTTTTATCAGGTGTTTCTTGTATACATTTCTCTTTTTGGAGGGAATTTTCAGAGTAATTACAATAGCTGTTGATTAGTTTTTAAATTCGAAAGCTATTGTTCAATAATCAATGTGATTATGTAGTCATTCTAGCGTAACAATAACAAATTAACCAATCTTTCTTTTATAAAATGTAAGGGAAAACAGGAAAAGAGAGAGACAAAGAGAGAGGGAGAAAATGCCCTATTGGTATTATTGTTTTACTGATATGAATGTGTAAATTACTTAAACAAACGGATTAACAAAGCGTAAACTGCCCTACAATGCTGTCATAATCATAAGGTAGGGAATACAAACTTTTGTTTGTAAAAACATAAGGTTGCAAACATTCGCTTACAAAATCTCTCAATAACATTTTAATTTACATTTTTAAAAAAAAGTCAGTTTCTACCAAAATGAACACAAAACGAATGAAATTTTTACAGGAAAGAAACACTAGAATCAAATTTGTAATTGAAAAAGCATTTTTAGAAAACAACCATTTTATTGCTTTTTACAGGTGCTTACAATATTTGGGAAATTAAATTGGATTGATTCAAAAGAATCTGGAACAGAAATGTTTCCAGGATGATTGGGATTTATCGATCGATTGTTAAATTCAGAAATTACACCTGTATTTCTAGCTGTGTGCGTATTTGTGGTAACTATTACAATATAGTGTTTTACTAAACATTTGCTCTACCGATAAGATTACTGTGATTGGGTACAGAAGTTTAGGCGTGAGGACAAATACTCGCCGAAGTTATTGGCCAGTGGTTGCGCTCTGTTTTGAGTTGGCAGAAGTTGGAATTCATGAGCTGACCGTTAGACCAAGTCTTAGTGGCTTAATGTTCTACGAGCTCACCTTGTAGCTTAGAAGATCCTGGGTTTGAACTCCGTTTAATGTGTACTGATGAAGAGTCCCAAACTAGGACGAAACAGCCGTCCAGTACTCCCTTTTGGTTGAGTAACAACTCAAATGATAACAGTGATTATAATATTAGTAGTAGGGATAGCAGTACAACTAATTTTACTAGCATTTTCTTTTGAAAAACTCTGTGGGCACATAATATTTTGAAGAAAATGTACTCAGATAAAAAGATGAAACGCAAATTTATGAAAAATCAGTGGTGAATAACCTGTTAATAGCTAAATTTTCATGTTCCATATCTGTGACATAATATTTCTAAAAACTGGTTGTCAGAGATAGCTTCGCAAGAAGACAGAAGTTATTTAATGTAGCGTAAAGCTAGACCGTTTTAGAAATGTACACGACTCAGTTATGCTTATCCTTGATACCGATAACGATTAGTATTCAATACCTGCGAAGGATTAATTTTTTCATTTCAAAAAAGCAATTTGAGCCATTTCACATTCAATGTACTATTGAACAAAAGGTGACAATTGATGTAAAAGCCAGGAAAGGCCAGATAATTAGGAAAAGTAGACTAGTCGTTATAAGGTAGTAGTAGTAGTAGTAGTAGTAGTAGTAGTAGTATTCAAATCCCTGTATTGTATGTGGTTTTTTAAAAGTTGAGAAACAAGTAGAAATCGAAAATCTTAAATAAACTTAAGTGCTTGCCTTATTTAACAGTGACGTAATTAAAGGTTTCCCATTCAAGTTAGCCAAAACAAATGAAAGATTTTTAATCGCAATATTTCGTTTAGTTATTCGGAACAAATAATTCCACGTCTCATGTGAATGATGAATCGGACAAGACACTTCACTATTTATGTAAAAACTACTATCAACTGAAACTATTTAAACCTGAAAACCTAGTGAAAAACATTGTTTTCGTCATTGCGTGTTTTCAGTTCTAATCTGTATTTAATCCTAACTTCCTAGTCAGAATGCGATAAATTAAAATCGATCGCTTTTTAAAGTCTGTAATGAATGTTGTCTAGTTGCAGCAAGTTTAACTGGTTATTCAGAAAAAACAACGAAATATTTACACTAATCTTATTTTTATTGCAAAACGTAATATGTACTACGAAAGCACGAGAAGCAAAGTGTTGATTAATCTGCGATACTGTCATGTGAAAAATTATTTGTTAATATGCATCAAATTGCAAGTCTTATGGAGGCTTATTTGATTTCAAAGTACATTTCGCTCGCCACCAAACTATGTTAACTAAGAAACAGAATAGCAGTAAGCATTTTGGTTGATTGCACACTAGTCAGTAACTAGTGTAATGTGTCCAGTACTATCTTCGGTGCAGACTGAATTCTATCAGTCATGTTTACAATGTGTCCACCATTCTAGGTGGCTCGCCATTACGGTGCACTGTGAATTGTTGGTATCAGATGGTTGGAGGCAATCGGCAGGAAGCCTCTGACTGCAGCACTGGGTGACGCGGCTTCGAATCTCAGAAGGGACATGAGTTCCTTTAAGGTTGCAGACACGCCTTGCTGATGAGCGCCAACTAGCACGAAACCTAGGTCCAAGGCTTCCTGCTGATTGCCTCCAACCATCTAATACCAACAATTTTGGTTTATCGAAGAGCCTGCCACAAAACCATTAGGTTTTCATTGAGAATATGTAGGTATTCGACTAGTGGGCTGGTATTACTGAGAAGTTCTTAAGATGCAACGTAACAGCCATCCTTAATCGATAACATTTTGTAAATCTGCCTTTACATTCATTGCTTAAAACATGAAGCGTGTGAAGTACAAACATTTACCAACTGCCAGATTCGAACAAAATTGCTCGATCGTCACACAACAATACTACATAGCACTGACAGTACAAACAGAAAGAATCTTGAATGTCCTTAAAGTCTGTAAGCATTAACTGAAGTATTAGAGACCAAAGAAATATTATCTGTTAAAGAATTAAGCATTACTACTTTAGGGTATCTTATTTCATGGAATTTTTTTCCCCAAACGATGGCAACTCAGCACAGTCACGTGTGTCATAAGAATAACATTTTCACTTATCCCAAGGGAATGAAATGTCATTTTATAATGACATATCAGAGTCAGAGTTTTGCATTCGCTATAACAGGTAGTTGTGTTGTGTTGTTGGAGTTATGTACTTATACAGATATAAATTTCTATTCTGATCATAACATTGTTCAATTTTTACTTCATACTGATATAGGTTGCTATTCTTACACAAGAATATCATTAAATTTGAAAATAATCAAGACAACATAAGTCAGTGTAGTCTTTATTGAAATTTGATATTATCAAATCATTAAAAAAAAATTTACAAACAGTGCAACAGTATTGACTGTATCAATGTAGGACAACACAAATACTGACAGTAAATTGGAAAGTATAATCGCATCAAATGATTCGTTGCAAAACAACTACAGTTAAGCTTTTCTGATGAAGTAGAATATTATAGTTACATTTTCACTACAAATTCTATTATTCAGCAAGTCATTCATCATGAAATAGGGAATAAAACCAACTGTTCATTCGTGGCAGTGTTCAGTACACTTAAAAGGTTTCAATATTATTTTCATTTAATCTGTAGACGTGGTAATCATTGTTCCATATCAGGTAAATTCATTTTATATAACACAAAGTGACACAGTATTGAAAACTGGATGACGTTCCGAGTATAATTTACTGCTCACAATCATGATTGAGAGCAATAATATATCACCATGTATTATCTAAAATAAACTTAGATAACTGGAGCTAATCGACAGGAATCCCTCCACCTAGATTTTGTGGCTGCTGGGACTCATCATCAGAAGTATATGCAATCTTGAATGAACTAATGTCCCTTCCAAGATTCAAAACTGGATCACTTACCACGATGCACAAATTCTACACTTACATAGTAACCATTGTAACTGATAACTTTGAAGTTTTAGACTATTTAGCAGATATATTTTGTGACAAATTTAAACACTTAAGGATTGAATGCCAAGAGGCAAACTGTCCTGATTAGAATTACCTTCTTTGATTTTTGCATTCATTAGGAAGTTAATGCTTATAATTAAGAATATTGCTCAATACTCAAGATCAGATGGCCAGAAAAGATCAGCAACAGAGATCTCTGGGAGCGAACCAACCAGGAACCGATTATGCAGCGAATAAGTAACAAAAACTGCAGGTGGATTGGCCATACTTTGAGAAAATAAACCATTAAGTGACATCACTAGACAAGCCATTGCTCGAGTGGAACCCAAAAGGGAAGCGGTGAGTTGGTTGTCAGTGCAAGGGTGACGTGGAGGAGGTAATGTGAAGAGGAGATGAAAACATGTGGGCAGACTTGGAGCCAGGTAAAGACTCTAGCAGAGAACCGAACGCAATGGAGACGCGCGGCTGAAGCCCTATGTTGTTCTAGGAATTAAAGGAAACAATAATAATAATAATATACTTAAAGGGAAGTATATCTAACGCCTTAAAAATAATTCCTTGATGATGCTACATTACGATTTGTGTTCTCAAACCGCTCATTGTTCTTCGGTAACTCCAAAGATAAACTTTCACATATGACCACTTCTATGTGTATCTACCAATTTATTTGCTCATGTGTAGCGAGATATATAGGTCGCTCTTTGTGTGTTTTATCCAAAGAACATTATCCTGCCTGGCTACGGAAAGGTAACAGTGGATCAATAAGGAGTGCTATAATTAAACATATAGTCAACACTGGTCACTCAATATGCACATAGAATTCATTCTAAGTCATCTAAAATGTCAAAAGAAGCCTCCCAAAAACGATAAGCTTCCGTATTATTTGGAATGTCGAGGACTTAGCGATCCGGATGGAAAACCCTGATTTATGCACACAGAAGAAACTTCTCCACCCACTCCGTCTACCTTGAGTATAATTCCAAGTCCTAGGACTTTGTTAATATTGTTTGATCTCTTTTTTTCGTATGGCATCTTAATAACATCTTCTTACTTAACCCTTTATTTACTCTGTCTCCATTAGCACCCTATTTCATATTACGCAACCCTTGTCAATGCCTACCAATCCTAACCTCCCCTAGTTACAATTTTGATTATTCATCACATTTTAGAAACATTTTGATGACGTAAACAGTAATCCTAACTAACTTTTATTTTACTTTTGTTTGACAGTCCTAGTTTACACACACACACACACAATAATTATATATAAATGCGATTGTACAGCTAAGTGAATGAATTCGCCAAAAAGAAGCTTAGTTTTCACCGGTTCTTGAGTAATTTTTGGAAAATATAAACTGATTACAAAAGTGTGCACTGAAATAACTGCTGTATGTTTTCCTCCAGTTAGTATATATTTCTGCATTGTAATATAAAATTTGAGTAGATATTTATTTTTGACATGAATACTTCTTCAACCTGACTGCATTCCTAAACTGTTTGAACATTTAGGATGGTTCTGCAACCGACTGTTTCTCTGTGCCATTACAAAATGCTGAATGCTCCCACTTCAAAGCATCTAGTTAGAAGTATCCCTTATGGAAATCTTGTTGTACCGTACTGTATTTCTTCTATTTATACTAAAATATAGATCAGTTTATGATGTAATAACCAGACTACGCTAATTGTTTACTGTACTTTCTGTTGATAATATAATACCAGACAGAATATTATTTTTATTGTTACCTGAAAAATGCTGTAAATAAAGTTTATGTATTAGTTATAAGGATTAGCTTAATACAACTAGATCAGTTTAATTTCTAACAATAATTTTTACGGGGCAATAAATTTCAGCCGAATTATAAGCAGAATACACAAGGAGATTAGCTTATAATCACGTTTAATTAGTATTTAATGTGGTGTATCTGCTTAGACTTAAGTGTTAGCAATGAAATTCAAGTAGAAATGAACTTCTCCAGTCACTTGGTTCTTGGGTGGTTGTCAGTATTCTACTACCTCGCCTATGGATAGAATTCGAAAGGCATATAGTTTCCATGGTAATTTAAGCAGTGATCTACAATAGTTTTGTGTCTGTGTGTTGCAGCACAAAGTGAGATTAGATTGTCATTTGTCTGGGTATTTATTGTGACGAAAAATATGTAGCTTTTCATTAATAAATAAAGTCTAAGTGTTGGATATTTCCGTATATCTCTAGAAATAGTAAGATTATATTTCAACCTGTGCAACCAATAATGCGTTGAATTTCTTTGTCCCATGTGAAATATAGCTCACTGTAATTATTTATGAAAAAGAAACTTTCGTAATAATCATATTTTCGTCTGTCTTCTCAGATATATAAAAGGGAAGCTTAGGAGTATCACACTATGTGACTACTATAGCAGACTAAATATTTAAGCCTTTCAAAAGAAAAAAATACATAAGATGAAATAAAACCAAAACACAATCCTCTTCAACTAGAGTAGGATTTATGCTACAATTAATCGAAAATTCTCCGGCACATTACATAACATTTAACTACTTGGTTATCTGTAATTTTACTGTAAAAACAAGTGGCATACAGTTTGGCTATACTCATGTTTCCTGATTGGGAAATTCATGGTCAGGTGGTATGTGTAAGTTTGAGAAAATCAATGTTACATTCGTTACTTGTACTTGCATAGAGCAGATTCAAAGTTAGAGGATCATCCACTTAGCTATTCACCTCTATCTCATAAAGAACAGACTAGTTATGCGAAGTGATAAATGGATATTAATTCATACTAAATGCTTTAACTGTGAAATAGCGTAGTTAAGAAGTAAATAAAATTGAAAGTGTACATGCAGTGAACCAGAGTGAATGATAATTAAGCTTTTACGAGTTGCTGAATTGTTCAACTATTATTGCAGTGTGATACATTAACAGGAGAATGTTTCAACTCAGACTAGTGAATAGCTGACTGAATGCTTTTGCCTCCGAATATCATTCATCCACTGTAAATACATGTCCCCTCAAATGCTGTCGTCTATTGTAAAACATTTACAGACGATTCGGTCATGACTACAACAATCGGGTGCCAATATATCCAGTTTTCTGTCTTTTTTGGTTGTCTACGCTTGAAGAATGTGAGTAATCTGTGCTTCCTGATAGTAACTTATAGCTGCTTTACAGTTACAGGTGCTAACCAAAAAAACATTCTTGTTCCATTATA
Organism: Trichobilharzia szidati; assembly: GCA_944472155.2. NCBI lineage: Eukaryota > Metazoa > Platyhelminthes > Trematoda > Strigeidida > Schistosomatidae > Trichobilharzia > Trichobilharzia szidati. The sequence goes on from OX235271.1 coordinate 143,172,169, forward strand.
AATTATTTAAATTAATCCCAGCGTGTTTAGCAAAATCAAAACAAGATTTTTCTGAACATTTCGCTGTGTAAGCCACAGCTTCTCCAACAGATTTATTCGGATTTTTACTAATCATTAAAATTTTTGACTACATATATTTTGATGATTAATAGAAATCCGAATAAATCTGCTGGAGAAGCTGTGGCTTACACAGCGAAACGTTCATAAAAATCTTGTTTCGATTTTCCTAAACACGCTGGGATTAATTTAAATAACTTATAATGAATCAATCTGACTCTGCGCTCAAATTATTCCAGGAAGTTCGTAACACCTACTGTCTGAAAACATTCTTGATTTGCTATTCCATCGTACTTCTCCCACCTTAATAATACGTGTTCTAGTAGACGTCTTCTTATCATAATATCATTCATGGAGTTTGGAAAAGTGAAAAATATGATAAATTCTCGGTTCTAACACAAATTCCGTTTTACTTTCGATTTTGAACTATATTCACTAACACTGCATGATGAATTGTCAGTTAAAAGCTTCTTTGGATAGTGCTTCCATAATATTCTAACCTAAGGTTACTGGTCGATATATGAATGCATGAATAATAATAATAAGCGTCACCTTATTCTTCGAAGGAGAAACGAATAATATGAGTTGCTTAGTTACGACGATGCTTTGCTTTGCTTTACTTCGGCTATCTCCTACGGGAGGATGAGCCGGCTTCATGAACATCTCGAATCATCGCTGCCCAGGCGCGGCGATCTGATGAAGAGAGTTCATGAAGTTTCATGGGAATTTGGTACGAGTGATGTCCCCAGAATCGCTCGGCCTTTTGTTTGAGAGTGCAGCTCTAGCCTTTACACAACCAAGTGTGACCTACAAGGCAGTAGGAGTGGAGTAGGGAGTCCACTATCCATTGGCAGCCGGTGACCGGAGTTCGGTTCATATGCCTTTTTGAATGGGGCCAGACATCCAGGACATCCAACAAGTCCTTTGTCCATACGTCTGCCGGTGAGCTCGAGTGAGCTTCATACGCCAGTCGTTGGAGGTTTGGAATCAGGGTTTAGCCATCTCCCCTAGACTGTCATCCAATGGACAATCAACCCGGTGAAGAGCGCCGGATGATCTCCAGGACCTTTTAACATCCTTGAGTATTCTAAGCGGTAATATGGCATAGCGGGAAATATTTTCTACTGGAGTCTCTATATTTCTTAAACAACACTTTGAATTAACTAATTCAAGTTATTTAAGTAAAATAAGTTGTAAAACAAAACGGCGAAAAATATAAGGCTGAAAACACTTTTGTAATATTGTTTCCCCAGTGAAAATTTCGAAGAATCAGCCAATAATGAAATACTGATAACTACTCCACTTAGCTTCTTATTTTCCTCTGTGTATACAGATAATTTCCAGTCTAATTACTGGCGAACCTATCTCAGACTGATTTGATTCTCTTATGTTTAAAGTGAGTAAGAGACTGTTGATGATAGTTGTTGTTGCACTTTTATTCATGAGAATTTGTCCTACCAGGTCATTTAACCCTGAGTTCATTCAATCGATCATCACTTCAGGTGGAAAGCAGATTTCTGAGTGGATGACTCATTTGTAAGCATACATTCTCTTATAACTGTCTTCCCTATCATAGATTGGTTCTGGAGATTTTATCGGATGCCTGATATCTTTTCATACTCAATTTACTGACTGGTTAGATATTTTTAATTGTTACTTCTCATTTGCTTCATTTTGAGTGTCTTTTGTTTGGTCATTGAAACATTTGCTCAGTTTATCTTCCTGCCTTTTGTAAATTACCTTATTTGTTTATTGTGTGTTTGTAATGCCTTTCCTGTTGTCGTCTTGACAGCAGTCGAAATAGACTTTGATTCTAAGACTCCATCTGCTCACATTGAAGTAGAGTGTTATGGGAATTACGTAGGTTTTCAAATTGTGATATCATATTTTTCACTTGTCTTTATTAATTTTCACATCCACATCTCCTGTCTTACTTCTCTACACTTCATGGGTGCATGTGAAGCATGATACCACATGAGGATACGTTGTTCTATGTTCCATGCTTTCGTGGAAAAGTGAGTTAAATAGAATCTGAACTGCTTCTAAACACACGTTTTTGTCTCAACAATTGGAATTCTAAAAAAAATTAAGCTTATTTAAATAAATCTAATTAACATCATCCTACTTATTTCTATTTTCATGTTATATTCAATTTTATTATGAAAAACAATTACATAATATTTTTATAGTCTCCATATTTTCAATTTATTTTAATATACATTAACAATAAAAATTGTAATGTTGTATTTGATTATAACCACTGTTTTTTTTGCTTGTTCTAGAATGTAGGTCGACAGTTAATATTGATAGCTAAGTATTGTGTCCTTAGCTATGACAAGATGTAATTTAACTTCAGTGACTTAAAAATTAGAAAAAGAAAATTAAATTAAAGTGGTCAGATGAAGGACAGGTAAAATTTTAAATTCTAAAATGCTATAGTAAAAATGCTACAATAATATTACTTGACTTTTATGACTCACTCATTCAATGATCAATTTAGCTGACGTACAAATCAATAATTTAAAAAAACAACTCTACAAGTACAAAATGTGATTGGTTAAGGCATTATTTAAGCATATGTGTCCACTGACAGTAAAAAAAACCCAACGGACATTTCTTAGACCTATATTTTATTGCATTTAATTATGATTGTATTTGGCAGTAAATTTGAAGTATAATTTGATATTTTCAATTTGGTTTTTAGTATTCAGTAAGCGGAAAATCACATATAATAGTTGATACTTCAGTTTTGAATTAAAATTTGTCAGCAACATTCAAGACTGCATTTCTGATCGTATTCTGAAAAAATTGCCACCAAAAAGTGAAAAAGTCTTTAGCAAATCAATCGTACGTCAGTTGGTAGACAGCAGACAAAAAAATTTACAATTAGATCTCAGCAGGCTGCTTAACTCTAATATACATAACTTTACAGATAAAAATTCAAATATAAACCAGTCATGGTGTTTTGTCTATAGGATAATAAGATGGTGAATATAAATTGTGCAATCAGTCATAGTAGTAGTAATGATAATAATAATAATGCTTCTATCAATAATAGGCGATCTGTGATAACAAGAATAAAGAAAAACAGTATGATTAAAGAAACAAATGTTCAGATAGAAGTAGTCGATAAAGGCTAAGAAACACAAATGAACCGATTGAGTAATGCTAGATTGTAAGGGAAGTAAATGAAATACGTTCTAATGAAGATGTGATAAGATTAAGGAATGATAAGAGAGGGTTTGAAAATATAAGTAACGGGTGGTAGAGAAGTCATCATGTTTTAATAGGCCAAGGGAGGGATAATGACTCTACAAACTTTTTTTGAATGCATATTTTAGGTTTAATAGTTAAAATGCCTATCGCCTCATCTGTGTGCAATAGACGAATTGTTACCATTACAACTATTATGACCAATTGCATAATTTATATTCACCATCTTATTATCCTATAGACAAAACATCACGATTGGTTTATATTTGAATATTTATTTGTAAAGTTATGTATATTAGAGTTAAGATTTGATAGGGTGGAAAATTCCCATATTATGAATTAAAAGTCAGTCTGAACGAAGATACATTTTTAACGTAGAATAACAGATTAGTTATGGGGTGTCAAAATAAATAGTCGTATTTCTGTGACAAACGTGCTAGGCTGAATTCGATTACAAAATATTGTAAAACGGGAGACAATGGTGATTAATCATAATAGATTTGTAGAGTGTGGGGTAGGAAAATTGACAAGTCAGTTCAAGGTTATAAAAAGTGTCAGGTGAGTGGCTAGTACAAAGTGGTCTCTGTTAAACAGGAGATAGTAAGACTGCAATGAGAGGTTCATAATGAAATGACGAATATGTGAAATGAAACAGGTGGAGGCATATATTGAGAAAAGAGATAATATCACTAATAATAAGTCCGGATAGTATAAATGGAAAATTCGATAGTATTGAGAGAATATTTACACGAAGGGTATAAATTATGACGAATAATAATAATAAATGTAATAATATTTGTAATAATAAGCAAAGGAAAAAAACCAAGAGGGTTAAGGGGAAGGAGCACTCTTGGTGAGAAGAAGAATCATCAATCCAAGTTTGGCCACGGTAGGAACAGCGTCTGGACGTGTTCTTTTTGGATGCGAAGTTCCGGTTTAGTCGGTCTTATTGCAACAGTTTCAGCTATGTGTAGAAGACGCAAGCGAAGTGTACGTGATAACGACTTCGAAAATCGTTATATAACCCTGAAAGCTGTGTTGACATCAATGCAATGTCCAATATCGACCAAGTGTGACAGAATCGAGCTTTATAACGCACTTAATTTCCCCCCTGCTGAACCAAGCTGGTAAATGTTCTCGAACCCGTAGACGAACCTGCCTAATCGTGCGCCCTTTATAATTTGAACCACAGGAACAGTTGGAATGGTATCTGCATGAAGAAGAGCTAAGCTTAGGTAAGACGTCTTTGAGTTGCTGGGTGAACATTGAACGGCTACTGAAGGATAGACACAGACGTGCAGAGTAGAAAGTTTTCTTGATCGCCCTGGTTAAACGTTGCGATAGAATCCCCGCAGGAGTATCTTCCTTGAATTGGAGACATAAAAACAGAGGCTTTTTCTCCACCGTTGCCAGTTCATGTTTACGACTACTGTAAACTATGTTGGCTTCAATGAACTTCTCTGGATATCCATTGTCGCTTAGAATGTCTCGGATGACCTGGAGTTCTTTCTCTACACAGTCTTCGGAACAAATGAACCTCGCTCTAAATGCTAAGCACCTGATCAGATTACGTTTGTATTTCATCGGTACGAAGCTAATGCAGTGTGTATGCTGAGCTTTGGCCTCTAGCTTTCTAAATATGGTTCTTTTGACGGAACCTTTCTCTCTTCTCGTTAGTAGGACGTGGAGGAAGTGTAGAGAGTTGTTGCATTCTCCTTCGTAGGTGAAATGGACCACTGGGTGAGCATTATTGAAGTTGCTCAAAATCAAATAACTACTTAACCCTTCATCGTACACTACAAAAGTGTCATCCATGTAACGACAATACATTTCCATATTTGATATTTCCTCTTTCAACGGACTATTTTCTAGTTTTGCTAGAAATATGTTCGCGAAAATAGGTCCCAGTGGGGATCCCATGGCTACTCCATCAACCTGTCTGTATATTTCATTATTAAACAAGAACTGAACATTCGCTGTACATTTAACAAGTAGTTGTTTCAGATTACTAATCGGAATATCAGTGCACAATTTCTTTTCTATAATCTGTTCGCAGATATAATCTATGGTTTTCACTAGAGGCACATTAGTGAATAGAGATGAAACATCAAGTGATGCCATGTATTTGCCAGTTGCGTTCAAGTTTTTGATCTGCCGCATAACTGGCATTTATTGTAACGACAACAAATATTATATTTTATAATTGTAAGAACCTGAAGAGAAATTATTAGAGTTAAGCCTGATGAGATCTAATTGAAAACAATATTGTTCGCTTAAATGTGTTGTTCTGAATTTTACTATGGGAATATTTAATATTTTGAGAAAATTTACACTCATTTGGCAGATATCATAATAGATGAAGTGAAAATTTTGGATTTGCATTTTCGCCACATTTAGTAATATCCGATTTAGACAGAATTTCAGTGTTTTCCTTCAAAATTTGAAAAACAGTACGTTGTGAGCTACAAAACTGTTTAGTATTATATAATTTCTTTGAAGAAGTAGGTACTGCATAGTATCACTAATGCTAAACCATCCAAGTGTTTCTAGGGGTGCGTAGGCGATTTTATAAATAAACTTTGTTTAGCTTATTCAGACATCTTGGAATAAATATGCTATTTTAAGTCACAGTTAAACAGATAAATAAAAGGCTCTGTTATTATTATTTCACTGAAAAAACTACCATTCCCGATAAAGTTGACAGCTTAAATCATTGGTGAATCGATACAACTTCTGCGAATTGGAAAGCCTGTCACAGCTTTAGTATTCAGTGATTTGAAAAACAATGCATCTTTGAATATCTTAGGTTTTCACATGTAGTAGTTACAGCAACAACAGAATGCGTGAAAAAATCCACAGAATTGTCGGAGAGTCATACGACGTCTAAACCAATATTTAGGAATTAAAGTTGAAGACTATAAGGACAGTTATTAATAGATACAGAATACAAATGTACTACATATACAGTTTGAGGTGAAAGATCAGCACAGATTCCTTTTTAAACTATGCTTGATATCTTGAAGAGGTATCAGGAAACTAAATACACTCGTAAGATAATATTAGACAGGTTGTAAACCAGTCACTTTAATCAATAGTGCTCGTCACACCAATATAAATAAAACATCACACATATTAATCAGCGGTAAACAACATTCTCGCATTCTTTCTAAATGCCATTTATGGTACCATAAAAGTTACATATTTGTTGTGAACATTTTGAGTATCCAGAAGAGATCCAACAACGTGTACTGCATAGCTGCTAGTAGTGAATTTTATTCCATGTGCTGCAAGTATACCCAGTTTGCTGCTTGTTGCTGTTGCTGGTCCATACAGTATATGTCAGCTTTAATGTACTTAGAGTGAAAATCCAATAAAAATGACAAACTGAAGGTTTCCAGTGAAATGAGTGGTAAGACTCAGTGATTGTCATTGCTTCTCCTTACAGGCTTCTAAATTAGTCCAACTGGTTAAAATAAACAGCCTTAGTGTGACGTATGATATCATAAAGTAACTTTTTCATCTATATAAAGAGATAATTGCAGAGCAATCGCGACTTTATCGCTATCTAAGTATGTAAGTATACCATTTGGTGCAACTAAAAAGGTTTCAAAATCTCAAATTTTTGATTTATATTGACAAAGTGTGAGGTGAATATGTATGTCTGCCTGTTTTCGACATAGATCTTTGCACATATGTGCAGCAGTTCAAGCCGCCATACTCCATGTAGCACACAAAGCAAGAGGAGAAAGTAGGAGAAATTCATAATATAGACAGTAAAAAGAGGTGTGATACAAAGGAATAGTAGTAACGAAGAACAATATAGTTTCATTGGAAATCATAAGTCACAAGGAGTGGATGCATCTGCGCCACTAAGAACGATTTTGAGCCATGTCACCAATTGTTTCCAACCATTGGTTTTACCGTCCCGAGGACCCCAATAAAGAAGTCTACACCTTCCTACTTGGCTTAGACTAACTGTTGTAGATTTCATTGACTGGTGCCATATTTTGGTTTGACCACCGCTAGCTCTTCTCCAGCCTGACTATATATCAGCTAACATTGCCCATTGTCGAGGAAGGCGATGACTAGGCATACGTAGCACATGTCCTAACCATCTCAGTTGATGTAATTTCACAGTCTCGTCGACTGATTTCTTCTACTTACCTAGAACTCGACGCCTAACCTCAATATTGCTCACCTTATTATACCACTTCACATGGGAGATAGAACGCAGACACCTATGATCAAAGACAGCTAATCTTTTCATGTGAGGTGAATGGCATAACGACAGTAGGTAATGCCAAACTAGCCCCTGTAATAACAACAGCAATAATAATTTGCCAAACTACATGGCTGTGGTGGTATTTACGTAGGAGCTAAGTGTTAATTACTAACCGAAGGCATAATTCAAAAGACAGTGCTGCAGCTATTGCTATGCCTCATATTTGCCTGATAATCAAAGAAATTCAAGTGTCGGTTTGCAGGAATCTGATTTGGTTGGTTGCAGGATTTCATTATGAGCTGAAATCAGTTGAAAAACCATTGGAAAACCAACAGGGAGTACTGGACAGCCATTCCGTTCTATTTTCGGACTCCTCAGCAGTACGTGCCCACCAGAGTTCTAACCTAGGACCTTCCAGTAGCTCATGAAGAAATCCTGTGATCGAAGAAATAACAAAGTGATTACAGAGTTCCATGGAAGATGTAGTCCATGGTGCATTTACACCCTTAAAAAACATTGTAAGGAACGCCTTAATCACATATAAAGGTTTAAAATCGGGATATACGGAAAGTTTTCATTGCAAATTCAATAGCAAATGTTGTCCAGACAATGAACAGAAAAAAACAGGAAGGGAGAATCAGGATGTTTTTCGAAATGTTAAAGAAACAAGATCCACACACTGGTTCCAATGAAAGACACGAAATTTGCAATTAAACCTTATTTAAATTCAAATAAACTTAATGCATAGGTTTGACAAGAATAAAAGGTAGAGATATACGAATTTCAAAGTGGCATTTAAAAAAATGTCTATTTATCTCATGATTACTCTGGTAAATTTACATAGAAATACATTAGGAACCATGATGAGAAAAAACGACAGATGTTGATACAGACGTTGATCACGTGCATGGGAAGGACAGCAACTATTAAGGAGAATTCTACGCACTTTATTACAGTACAAGCAAGTAACTCCAAAAACGTCAGGACAGGAATCAAAAGTGGCATTTAAATACACAGAATTATCGGGTTTAATTTAATTCTGTGCAATAATTGGGATGTCAAACACCATGGGACAGAGTCATCCAATAAAAAAATTTAACACGGCCAGTGCACACAAATACACTTTGATCTACATCCCAAGAAGGTGCGGAAAACAGCCAAAGACGTGCATATAATATATACTTAGTCATGTAATACAATTAAAGAAAGCATAATTCGTAAAACCTCAGCAGTCTGGACGAAGTGACATGTAACTAAGTCTTTGTTCGTGCGTCGGTGGCGTAGCGGGGTTCAATCCCCCGCTGACGCACTCCGTTTTCTCGCTAAGCCAGAAATAATGCTGGTGAAGAGGAAAGGTTGGGTATGAGGTTAGCAACCTCATCCTGTAAAAATAAACACTGCTGTAGAAACTTCAAACCACTAGCTTGAAGCCCTATGTTCCACTAGGGAACGTGAAGGAAACAAAGTCTTTGTTCAGGGTATCAACAATACATTAACAAAGAAAAATTTATTCCATATCTTTGAGTAATTTTCACAGACCACCTGCTAATGGCGACAGAGAACTACAGTTAGGAAATCTAGTTGTCTGAGTTAGGAAAATGGTTTCAGTATAATTATTACCAATTACGTGTGTTCATAAGATTGCTGAATGAAATATTAAAATAAAGTTGCTTTTAATCAATTGACTTAATAAAACAAGCTAAAATAGATAACATTTTTAACTGGATTTTTATGGGTCGTGCTCAGGTTAGGCTCACTAAACTAACAATAATAACACTGATTGATTTTTGAATGCAAAGCTCTCAAGTATTAGGCTGGTAAGTAATGAAATGAGCAGTACCAATTTATGTCCACAAAATGGAGTAAGGTATGCAATACGCTTTGAAGCATTAACAACTCTAATGAGTCTAAACTATAAACAGACTGAACAAGCCATTCAAGTGTACAAGAGAGTTTTTAAACATATAAATGTCAGATTGCTCAAATTATTATTTGTATTCATTAGATGGATATCTTAGGTTTAATAGAAGTAACCTTCAACTGTATTTATCACAGTTGTTATCAAAATCAATTTACTCCAACAGATATAATTTAGTTACAATCAGTTTTTACACTGTCAGTTAATGTGTACATTATTGTAATATTCGAAAGGTATTCCATAGGATGAACAAGAGAATGTTTAGAGAGACAGAATAGAATAACAGAGAGTACAATCAATCCAGGTAAAATGGATTGAATCAACACAATCTGTAATATCTTACGAATTCGTAAATTCTAGTCACACGGGTTACAGACCTCCTAAAATTACAATGACTGTACAATTTATATACATTGTTGACCACGGACTGATATCAGTTAAAGAACCATTAGAAACCAGCACAGGAGTAATGAACAGCTGTTTCATCCTAGTTTGGGAATCATCGGCAATACGCACCCACTGGGATTCGAACCCAGGATCTTCCGGTTACAAGGCAAGCTCGGGGTCGCGCTAAATCACGAATTGGTAGAAGTTAGAATTCATGAGCCATTGAATTGGGTCCCAGTGGCTGAATGGTATACGAGCTTGCCTTGTAACCGGAAGGTCCTGGGTTCGAACCCTGGCAGTGGGTGCGTACTTCCGATGATTCCCAAACTAGGATGAAACAGCAGCTGTCCAGTACTCCGGTGCTGGTTTTCAATGGTTCTTTAATTGATATCAGTCCATGATCAACTCGTAAAAACATAACTAACCCTTAGAAACCAAACTATAGAAAATTATATACATTGGGAAAAAAGGAAATTCAAGCAGTGTAAAGCTAGTGATTAAATAGACAGAGAAGAGAGAAAGTTGATATTGTCTTGTAGAGAAAATCTGATTTTTCTTCATTTATCGAAATCTACTGAAAAACACGTATAGATAACATTTCAACCACGTTATATTTTCTAACAGTTAGAATAGTAGTCACATTTTTGTAAATGAGTTTTTTTTGTACACAATCAAATGATTCCTACTAATTCATGTCAATAAGGAGAAATAATATACAGAAATTGTAACATTCTACAACATTTGCAATTAATAATGTTCTCTGAGCTGGTTGGTTTAGTTGCGGAGCTTTCGTCGTCCTTCTGGACAACATCATCAGAGCAATTTTCAACATAAAGTGAAATGATTCAAATTTTTCATGAGTGATATAATTGCGTCTCCTGGCAACAATCTTTACATATGTATTGATCATTTTCTATTGACTTGGATTTTAACCTTTCTGTTCACCTGATCTACTTTTTATTAGCTGGTATATTTCGTCTATATTAACGTGTTTGTTAATTGCATTTTCGTTTGAGTACCAGGCTTCGAGGAATTCCCTGACTGCACTTTTGGTGTTTCCTCTGTCTAAGATTTCGACATTATCCCAATCAAATTGATGTCTATGATTGTCTATATGCATTGATATGAAAGAATACATTTCGTGTCTTTTCACGGCTGATTTGTGTTCTTGGATTCGGAGTCGAAGGGGACGCCCACTTTGGCCGATGTAATGTTTGTTGCAGTTCATACAATTTATTTTGTAAATGGTATTAATTTTATCCCCTTTTTCTGTTGGATCTTTTGGTTTGCATAATATCGAATTAAGTGATTTAACTGGCTTGTGTGCTATATCTATATCGAACGGTTTCAGTATTCTAGCTGTTATTTCAGAGATATTTTTATGCATGGTAGGATGAATTTTCTTGTGTTTTTTAATGATGGTTCTTTGTTGATGTTGTGATTCGATTTTATACACTTTTTGATGAAATTTTGTAGATAACCATTCTTTTTGAAGACCTTTTGTAGGTACTTTTCTTCCATTCTTTTCAACTCTGTAGTGCTACAATGTGTTTGAACTCTTTTTTTAACAATGTCTGCACACAGTTTCGTTTGTGAGTCATTGGATTATTGCTAGTATAGTTGAGTATAGTTGATCTGTGTGGGTTGATTTTCTCTATATACTTGTGTTCCTAAATTTCCTGTGTTGGTTCTCCTAATTAAGACATCTAAAAATGGGATTTTGTTCTACAACATTCTACAACATTAGAGACATTCCGTTAAGTTCATCACTCAGTGAATCAGTGAAGAGTGTTACTGATGTCAATTAGACCAATTGGAATAATGAAAGTGTTGAATATATTGCGCAAATTTATTTTACTTTAAATGATTTTCACTTTCAGACAGAAATTTTGAAAAAAAAACAAGCCTAATTTCTGACCATAAATTCTCTTACTCTTGAAAAAAATTATTATAATTGTACACTTATCTTCAACTCTTAGTTTAAAGAAATGTTAACTTAAAATATTTTATGCAGTAAGTGTAATACAGTCAGTACAATAAGTTATTTCCCTGTAAACTGTCTTATATTACTATGGTGAATTTATTTCCCGTGAGATGGAATTATTTGAATTTTTGATCAATGTCAAAGTAAGAACAAAAGGGAGTAGATTTAAACTTGTACTATAGTTGAAAATGCTGCATACAGGGGTTTGAAAAAGAAAAAAAGAATTACTCTGTAGTATATTTTCTCCTTGAAAGAAATATCTACAAATAAGAATTATTTGTTTTCAGTGATAATGTTATTTTGTCTGTTATATTCATGAATAATTTATCTTCTGGTTACTATAGTTACAAATCTGTGGATATGAGCCCTTTCCACTTATTCAGTTGAAGATTTTTTCTATTCCTGTCACTGTGAAAGTAAAATGGAAAAGCTTAGAATTTAAATATCTACATATAATGTATCTTTTTTTAGTAGAAGCTTTTAAGCAGGTAGAATATATTTAAAAAGCCATCTGGAACTGAAGGACATCAGGATATTATTTTATCTCAGTGTATAACTGTTCACCGGTAAGCATTTGCCGTGGTAGGCTCCCAAATGTCATGCCATTGCATTAGGACTTCAAAAGAATCATCTTAAAGTAATCGCATCATACAGAGAGAGAGAACTTACACGAATTCTCTGTATTTTTTAAGGATAAAACGGCTGTTCAGTATTCTATTATGCTCTGTAAAGGATTTATGCTCGTAAGGAAAACTGCCTTGAAATAAATAATATCCTTACGAAGCCAAATCTGTAGATGCCTCCAAAGCCTCAGGATGGTCGGGAGTGGGTGCCTTGCGCTGCGGGTTGGCCATCCCTCCGCACACCTCTTGAAATGCTCCCATATGACCGGGCGTCTTACATAGCCTCTCCTGAGGAAGTCCTACTCACTGCCTTCACGTGGCGGAGGTGTTTCCCACCAAAGTGAGAGGGCAAAAGCGGATGCCCGGCGCTCTTCACCGGGTTGACTGTCCATTGGATGACAGTCTAGGGGAGATGGCTAAACCCTGATTCCAAACCTCCAACGACTGGCGTATGAAGCTCACCGACAGACATATGGACAAAGGGCTTGTTGGATGTCCTGGATGTCTGGCCCGGTCTGAACTCCGGTCACCGGCTGCCAATGGATAGTGGACTCCCTACTCCACTTTTACTGCCTTGTAGGTCACACTTGGTTTTGTAAAGGCTAGAGCTGCACTCTCAAACAAAAGGCTGAGCGATTGTGGGAACATCACTCGTACCAAATTCCTATGAAACTTCATGAACTCAATGTTCATGAAGCCGGCTCATCCTCCCGTAGGAGATAGCCGAAGTAAAGTAAGTAAGTAAATCTATAGATGCGTGATTTTATACAATTCTCGTAACAGTTTTTTAAATACTTATATGCTAAAACAATTAGGAGGGAACATTTTTTGTCGTCAACTTTTTTGTATTAAAAAAAGAATCATGGATCCTTATTGTACAGTAGTTGTTAAACTATCTTATTGAACATCAAAAAACACTGTAGATGATGCCACTTAACTCAAATGAATTCCTGAGAATCACTACTAAAAAACGGCATTTTCGATTTTAATAAAGGCTAAAAGTAGGCAAATCAATATCTGTGAAACTAGAGAGAATATTTTTCGTCATCACTAATTCATTAGTGTGAGTTGGTAGCCCAGTGGTAGAATGCTCGTCAACCACGCCTCCTGTGGACCGCGGTTCGATCCCTCGCTGAGGCACTCCTTTACCTTGCTAAGCCGGTAATAAAACTGGTAGAGAGGGAAGGTTGGGCATAAGACTTGCAAACCAACCCCGTAAAAATAAACACCGTTGCTGCTAATACTTCAAAAGCTCTAGCCTGAAGCCCTATATTCCCCTGGGAATGCAAAAGAATAAAATAAAACAAAAACTAATTGATTAAAATCATACGATCTTCCAAATGATAGAATATACTGATGACAGGTGAACATGATAATCTGATATTCTCTTTTAAAAACTTCACTTTACTCAATATTTTACAGAAATTAATTCTTAAAGAATATGTCATTATTTTCTGTTGACAGTTAGTTCAAATATCATGCAGTAAGATATAAAACAAATGAAAGATAAATTATTCTTTTACACTATAGATATTCCTTTTTAAGAAAAAGTTGATGAATACAGTCTTATTTCTAACATTTATGATGTCAGAATTAATTTTAACTAGTTTAATTTGTCAGCCTGTGAAATAATTTTGAAGTATTGGTCTTTCGTAGGGCTTGTATTTGATTGGTTGGAGGGTTTCATCATGAGCTGAGATCAGTTAGAGAGACATCGGAGAGCCTGAGAGTACAGGAAATCTGTTTCGTCCTAGTTTGGGACTCTTCAAACCCCGATGGGTGCGTACTGATGAAGAATCCCAAACTGCGACGAAACATCATGGCTCTCTAACTGATCTCAGCTCATGATGAAACCCTCCAACCAAATAATTTCCAGTCAATTAAAAGCAACACTGACTCGATTTTCTATGAACACTGTTAAACAGACTTTCACAATGATGCATCTCTTGGTGGTTCAAAAATATCTGAACAAAGTCTGTATAAATTTACCAAATTATATCTGAACTTTGTCACTATTTATCTACCATAATCTTAGACGTGTTGTAGTTTAACTTTGTATGCAAAAAACAACTTTTCACTTCCCCTAATTTAATCAAAAACGTTCATATGTCTTTCTCTAGTGCAAATTATTCCTGTTTTGATGTATTTGCGTTCAGGTAACCACTTTCACAAACACCTCTAAATATTTCTTGTTTATTGGAGTACCTAAAAGTGGTAATTCGGTTAATTGGTTCAAGTAGTTGACCTTCAGTCAGCGGGTCCAAGATCCAGAGCCTGCTCCGCCTCATTCAGTCTCGGCAGCTGGGTAATATCCTGAACCCTCTATATGAAAAGTGTGGGTCAATACTTGTTATACGATAAATTTCTTCCAGGTAGCTAATATCTAACGAAGAGATTATATAGTTTAAAGTTATCTTGAGACTCAAATTTTAGGTTTTACTTAGCATAAGTTTACCGCTCAGCTGTTAAACTTAAATGTCTAAGTAAAACCCAAAAAGCATGAAACTGTTTTAGTATTAAGGTCAAAATAATTACTGAAATATTCTTAAAACTAATGACCTGAACTCATAATTCTTTATGTTCATTTCCTGAGATAGTATGAAAAAGAAAACGTGTTGTTCCTGTGAATAAAATGCAAGTACGAAAAAGGAGATAAAGAACAAAAAATAGATTTTTCAAAAGACTGATTAGTAAACAAAGGATATTATTCACCAGGTTCTACTACAGCTATGTATCCATCATAGCTAAAGAAGTTAGTGAAAAAGTTATAGAAAAGAATATTCTTTGTTAGCCAATCGGCTTTGTAAAATTTATAATGGGTACCTTTTCTAATAGTGTAAAACAGGTGTTACTGACACTCCTTAATAACAAAGCATATTTTCCTTAATAATAAACAGAAGATTATCTTAAAAATATGTTTGAGGTAGCTTCTGATTTATACGATATCATACTCCGTAATATTAATCCAGTTTTTTTAATGTAGACATTTGAAGTGAGATTAAGTGTGGTTCTACCGATAGACGCTAATCATTTATATAGAAATACTTCCACTTGAGTGATTATGTTTCTATTGTTGAGCCACGAGACTAGGGAACAATAACCATTATTATAGGAATTCGGGATATCCCGAAATTTTATATCAAGATATCAAATTCTCCGTTACAGAGTCTGAAAAGACAGATAATTGGTTTCTGTTGGAAGCATTACCATTAAATGGGATGCGAACGCAAGTAGTTAACCCTCTAATGTTTCAGAAAATCCATTAATAATTAATATGACACGAATAATAATATTATAAAGGATTGTTAATCATTTCCTTGGGTTCCGATGTGGCTGCACAATTGGCCAAAGGTCATCGTTTCCTCTTCACACAATCCCACCCACGTCACCCTCAGACCCATGCCTAAATCGTCGCTTCCAATTTGGCGTGTATTCGAGGGCCTCGTGCGTGATGTCAGTCAACATTCTCCTCAGAGTGTTGCTCATCACTGATCCGCCCTGGCACTCTGATCTTCAGTGTGGAGTAAAGGCAGATGTCTGAGGACTGTTGGAAATAGTTTATGGCACATACCAAGCCTGTGATCCATGTAGAAGTATTGATTTGAAATTAGTG
Organism: Trichobilharzia szidati; assembly: GCA_944472155.2. NCBI lineage: Eukaryota > Metazoa > Platyhelminthes > Trematoda > Strigeidida > Schistosomatidae > Trichobilharzia > Trichobilharzia szidati. The sequence continues at coordinate 143,188,186 of OX235271.1, forward strand.
TTGAGAATTCGGATTTTTTTCCTTATGCTGAGTGCAGCTAAGAGCGATGCCTTTTCCGACCCTGACTGTCTTTGACACCCTCACCTGTGGTTGAAATGATGCTACCTACATATGTTGAATAGATGACCTCCATAAGATTGATCCCTTTAATATTAATTATTACTTGTTGTTGTTTGACTATCTTTATCCACTCCGCCTTCTCTGTGTTCACCTGAAATACTGTTTTTGCTGCTTATTCTGACAACCTGTTGGTTGAACAAAGCAAAAACTACAGTTTTAGCAGAAAATGGACGGGAATGGGCTTAGCTGCAATATAGGCTATGGCTAGTGATGTGCTCAGTATTCTGTTGATCATCGCTGCAATGTTTTCACCTTTATAATCAAGCTGGAAGGAAATTGGCGTTTTTTCTACTGTGATTTGTTTTACATTTGTGACTTCAGATCTTTCATACTTGTTGACGAACCTTTAAGGGTACCCATTGCTCTTCAATTTCTTTTCAAGAAAATCAAATTCTTCCTGTAATTTCTCTATCGAGCATATTCTCCTCGCTCTATAGTACAGAGTCTTCACTAGACCGCGTTTAAATCTATTCGGACAAAAGCTATTAAAATGTAAGTATTGTCCTTTCCATGTAGGCTTTCGATAAATTGACTTTTTAAGACTACCGTCTTCTAGGCATTCCATGGCAATTTCAAGGAAGTGGAACTTTCCGTCACTTTCTTGTTCCATAGTAAACTCAATATTGGTGTGTGCTTCATTAGATAATCTGAGTTAGTATGAAGCATGACTTTCATTTTTGCACACTATAAGTGTCATCAACATATTGACAGTAGGAAGTTGTTTCGTCGATTGCATGCTTCAACTTTGTTCTTTCAAGGTTGGACATGAATATATCTGCTAAAACAGGGCTAAGTGGACTGCCCATAGCTACACCATCTATATGGCGGTAAAGAAAGTTGTCAAATTGGAACTGCACATTCATGGTACACATTAGCAGTAGGCGTTTGAATTTCGACTCTGGAAGTGGGAGTAGATCAGAATGTGGAAACAAATGATCTCAATAGTTTCGTTTCTCTATCTGCCGGTTTCCGCCTGTAGATCTTTGAGTTTTTGTAACACTACACAAACATCCTCCACAAAATTCAGACCTTCCGGTGTCTTCGTTTCAGCCCAATGCACTCCTGTCTTCTCGTCTCCCCCACTGTCTACGGTATGATCAAATCCACCACAATCAAGAATATCATTGTCCTACTCCTGTTTTCAATTCAAAGGCTTAGCTGAGTTTTCTGTTGTGAATCACTGGAAATGTGGCATTGTCATATAGCTTTTGAATGAGATTTATAATTTTTGTGTCACCATGCTCCTCGGTGTTCCAGCCGTTTCGAAATTCCTTCACCATTATAGTAGATATCATGATAATATTCAAATGAGCATACTTGAATAGACCCTAGTAAACATGACTTAGAACACCCAAAAACAATAATATTAACAGCAATAACTTGAAGAAGACAATCAGGTGTATTTAAGTATGTCTTTCGAGAAAATAAAAAGAATTAACCGTCTCAATAATCTATTAGTAGATTTCGACCACAAACATTCACCGAAAACAACATTCAATCAATAAACACCTTATTCAAGCGAAAATTTGAATTATTTTCTTCAATATCACAAAATGATGTGCTCATTCACAATATGAACATAAAATAACGCAGTTACACGTAGCCTTCTTAAATTACTTGCTTATGTTATTAATTTTTCCAACCAATGACATACGTCATCCTATTTTTTTCTTTAATTTGTTTTATACAACTAATCAGGTACTCAGATAATTTAATGTGTTCACGTTTGTTTTTGTGGCGGCCTGCTTGAATCACTGGGCTACCTGCATCTCGAATCGAAAGAATGCATCTTATTTTCTTCAGTTCTTGTTGTTATAATGGCCAAATGTATCCATGCACATTTCCAGTTGGTTTGCAACCTACATTGCTCAATTCTTGGGGACCAAAGAAAAATACCATGGAGGATCGTTTTATTCTTCAGATCTTACATCAGTGCGTCACATAATATACTGGAGATGGCTATTTTACTTGAAACTCCTGGATAAAGAGGAAATATAATGCACTAAACTACGCCGAAAATAATGCATTTTGTGTAAACTTATTATTGTTCATAATAAAGCTGTTATTATTATTGAAAATCTTTTGGATTATTTCACCTACAATAATCCAAAAAGGACTATTGTAGATGACATGTTGCTTTGAAGTAAATAAAACTATCATATGATTATCTTTGGAACAAGCAATTGTAAATACAGATAATTACTTAGAAAAGTATCATTGAATTAAATTCGTTTAACTCTTTAAATTTATTTGTTATTCTGTTAAAATTACATATCAATAACATCCAGAGTCAATCACCATCAACGGGAGGGATTTGAAAGAGGTTACTTCTTTCACTTATCTAGGGAGCATTGTCTCAACTACAGGAGGAGCGGATGAGGATGTCAAATCGAGAATCGGAAAGGCGAGAAACACATTCATGAACCTACAACCAATCTAAACATCTTCGTCACTCACCATCAACAACAAAATTCGGATTTTCAATACAAACGTCAAGTCAGTCAGTTCTTCTATACGGATCAGAAACTTAGCGGCGGGTTACAAAGAATATTTCCAACAGCCTGTTGCAGACCTCCATCAACAGCTGTCTTCGCTCTATTCTGAAGATCAGATGGCCTGAAAGAATCACGAACAAGAAACTATAGGAACAAACAAAACAAGAACCAATCGCCCAACAAATATGCAGGAGAAAGTGGAGATGGATTACACACTCGCTGAGGAGGCCGTTGGGTAACATCGCGCGTCAGGCCATAGCTCGAGTGGAACCCGAAAGGGAAGCGGCGAGTGGGACGTCCAAGGGTGACATGGAGGAGATCATGTGAAGAGGAGTTGGAACAGTAAGAATTAACACGGATGCAGGTGAAAAGTATCTCAGAAGATAGAAGCAAGTGGAGACGTGTAGTTGAAGCCCTATTTTCCACTAGGAACCCAAGGGAACAATAATAATAATAGTATGGTCTGATTAAGTGATTGCCAAATTCTTTTGAAAAGCAATGTAGATAAACATGGCAGGATAAAAGTTTGATCGCTACTCATTGATTCATGTCAGACTATTTTTTTCAGAAGACAATATCAGTCAATATTTTTTTCATGAATATTTAACTACAAATTAGAATACACAAATTTGGGATATCACGGTGAAGCCCAGTCTAAAGTAACCAGCTTGTTTAATCATCCCACCAGTTTCCTTTCTTCGCTATCATTTTTCAACATGATGATAAAGGCGACGGTGGTTGCTGCTGATGTCTTTTATTTATGAGGATCTTTCAAATTTCGCTCCTGCCCAACACCCTTCCAGCAGACCAGTTATTCGGTGAATTTTTTGTAAGGGAAAAAGTTTGTAAGTTTTTTCATAACGGTGAACTGGCATCGCCGTGTAACAAATGTAACAGATTACACAAAAAGCTCCCCATTTCAGATGAGGAATGCCATTTGGAAAACTTTTTAATAATCTTGTTAGACGCGCAATATGATGTGTTTGCTGATGTACTAATTTGAGTTTTGTTAGGTTATGTGTCCTTTATTTCAGTAATATCCTATCATGCTGTTAATAAATCACCATGACTGCTTTCTACTTAATAGCTATTTATAAATTTATGTATATCAGAGTAGAACCTCATGTGAACGAATTTAAAACAGTATTGTCCGCTTTCTAAATTTGACTACAGGAATGTTTAATATTTAGAAAGATAGAAAGTCATATGATGAAATCTGGCCAGATGTTTGTGTTTCAGGTTGTGATATGTCGCGTCATAGGTGATCTATGAATCAGTCTTTCTAATTTAGAGAAGACTTTTGGAGAGTTCTGCAAAAGAGAAATTTTCAACGAGTATTTATAAACACTGATTCGTGTCGATTTTCTAGGGGAGAATGCTTAATGTACTATCATTGAATCGTATCTAAGTGTCATTTTTCATCTTTATGAAGATTCTGCTCTTATTTTGTTCTCCGGTTTTCAAAAATTCAGTTTTCACCAACAAATACGTAGTTTTCCAAGATATTATTTTCATTGATCAAATTTACTTTAGCACAGTATGCACCTCCAAGTTAACAAATTACATACATTTATTACTCTCCTCATAGTGGGATAGCTTGAGATGTGTAGTGGATAAGAGCTTATAGCTTAAAACTTTCATAAATGAAAGTCATCTTTAACCTTAGAACTGAATAAGTGTTGTGTGTTCTGTCTCAACACCATGACTTATGTGTTATTCTCTATCTGTGACAGAAAATGTGCTGGGTGTTGTGTGTTACGCTAAAGGTTCCGCTTCTCTCCCATGAATTGCTTTTATGTCTAGTTAATTTTGAAAGAAACTTTTCAGTTAATCATTGTATCGATGGAATAAATGAAGGAGTTTTAGATGTAAAGTTGATAGAATTGGTTTCAATTTTTTTATATAAAAGGAGAAGTTATAGGACAGAATCTGTTCAGATCCGTTTGGCAATAATAAATACATCATAGTCATTTTTCGACCTTTAAGGGCGATGATGTGTTTATTGATAATATTACCATAAGCAACTTTCTTCCAAAATGCTTGAAATGCATACTCTTTTGAAATATGTCACCTTGTCAGTGCCTTACAGTATCCTAGAATGTCGTCATGAATAAAACAATGATTATATCAGATAATTTCTTCTTTATCTTAAAGGCTTTTTGATAACTGTAAATGTTTTTGTAAAGCTGATACTATGACAAGCCTTCTCAGTTGACTGTCGGATGCTCTAATCTGACTGAAAAACGCCATATGTTCAAGTATCAATTTGGTTTCAGTGGAACAATATCACTCACTGAGATTCTCACATTTACATCTGATTACCTAATAGAATAAAACTTACTTCCTGATTTTCGCTGGTAGCCGCCATAACAGATTCCTATTGATTTGTAAGTCAAGGAAATACGGACACATAAGATCAACTCGGTTCAGAATTGTTGATCACAAATTCTAAGATTAAAATGAACAATGCCATGACAGTTTTTATTATCATTTGGCGTTTTGCGCATTCTAAAGATTACCAGTGTATGGTTTTTCGATATACTACTGAACTATCTGACTAAGGCTTTCCTTTAACTAAATTATAAACATAATCACTCCGTTCTAAATCAGTCGTTTTGTAGAACATCTTCCTGGCACAAATATACAACCTGAACTAAAATTAAGAGACGGAACTGAATTAACTAAACATCAAGTGAATAAACTCCCAACTTGTCTCCGAATTCCTGATATGTCTTAAAAATTTGTTTTAAGCATCACATATCTGAACAGTCTACGATACAAGTTTGCACTTCTCTCGTGCACATTCACGAGCATCTTGTCAAAGACCCTGGCTAATACGTTTATTTTTTTCCTTCACGTTCCCCAGTGGAACATAGGGCTTCAAGCTTGTGACTTGAAGCTTCTGTAGCAGTGTTTATTTTACAGGATGGGGTTGCTAGCCTCATGCTCAACCTTCCCAACCTTTACCAGCTTTATTACTGGCTTAGTGGGGTAAAGGAGTTCATCGGCCGGGGATCGAACGCCGGACCATGTGCATGGTCGGCGAGCGTCCTAACCGCTATGCCACCGATGCTAATAAGTTTATAGTCAGTTAATTTAATAAGATTTTTTAAAATTAAAACTCACCATAAATTTTATTTTACTCATATATATTTCTTTTAAGAACATGTTCCAAAATTCTTTAGACTTTTTGATTTGTTTGCCCACGAGAACTTACAAATATACTACATTATACCATGTTTAATAAGGCTGGTGATCTTGAGTAACAATGACTCATCTCTTCCTTCATAGTCTAAAAGCAAACTAGGTACCATAACCGCATTAGTAGAAACAACATTTTATTGTACTTTCAACATTCAAACTGATGTTTTCCTCATTTCTAACCGGTATCATTCTTACTTAATGGCATTATTTTTTGGTGTGCTTTCCGTTATGCCACCGGTTACTGCTCTTCAAAATCTGTTCTGTGTAATTATCCATGCATGTTCTCATTTAGTTAGTTCTGCGCACAATTCAATAAACACTTGGTTGTCATCAAATTGTAAAGTGAAATAAATTCATTTTACTCTCGGAATATTATTATTTTTAATAATTCTATGGACATACTTTAAACTATTGTATTTTTTAACTATACGTAGTAAGTATCAAGCAGTTTTCTGCCATACTGTTTGTAGTAGTAGTAGTGTGAAATTAAAGAGAAATGTAAATATTTCCTAACTTTCATGTATTTCTTCTCAGTCAGACTGTTTCAAATTAAGTAGCTTCCTGTCGGACATCAGTCAGTGGTCTAAACTAAATGGCATCATGCTGAATCCCTCAGACTATTGACTTCTCCTTTAGGCATAAACGAGATCTACAAACACTAGTAAGTACTCATGAAGCCTGTTGCATTGAGGGGACTAAAATTGAAACTAAGTCTAATGCAAAATACCTCGGTCTAGTTCTGTCTGCTGACCTTACTTGGACATCTCATATCCTAACGATTTCTACGAAAGTGTTCTGTCTAACCTACTACATTAAGAAACTAAGACAATCTGGAATCACCCAAACTCCACTTTCACAATTTGTCAAATCTTGTATCTTACCTATTCCACTTTACTGCTCCCCCTTAGTCTTTCCTGATCTACTGAAAAAGGACTATACCATCCTGAGAAGGATTTTGAAGGTAGTCAGTAGGACTAATGGTGTAAAACTCAGTCAGCTCGTCACTACTTTAGTTGATAGGCATCTGAATATATGCGAAAAATGGTCTAAAACCATACTCTCCGACCCCCAACACCCCACCCCTATTCCCAACTCTCGCCTTGTATCTCATCAAGTAAAACCAGAAATCGGTATAAAATAATCTATGCTCGTACAACCAAGTACAGGAACTCAACGATACCATACTTGGCCCATGTTCTAAGCGACAGAGACAATGTTAAGCGCGAAACCTATGACTTGCTTTGTTGTTAATAACATAATTTTAGGCTCTTTTATTTCACTCTTATTTTGTATTCTATAGTGAACACCTTCTTAAACATACTTAGCTACCTAAATTATAAACATTGGCTTACTTTCTTTTACTTTACTGTATTCCTTCTTTTGTGTATCTTGGTTGTGAACGCCATTATCACCATCTTAAAATTTTGTATTGTGCAGGATAACCCACACTATCACTACAACCACCGCATTAGACCTGATAAAAAATCAACCCTGAAATGTTATTTTATGATTGTTTAGTGTCGTTTCAATCTAAATTAACTAATTATCTTGGCGATAAACATTCTTAATATCATTTCATAACTTCTTGTATGACTGCAGCTTTACTGTCACCATGCATAGTCATATCATAACTTCCACTACCCTATACTGAGATATTATTTTATCTCGTTTTATTTTCCTTTCTACTTCTTGGTATTTTTTTCTTTTTCGCTTTTTTTATTATTTTTGTGTTTGTTTTTTGTTGTTGTTGTCTTTATTTTTTGAAATACTCCTTTTAATGTTTTGGTAAAATTAGATGCAAATATTGTAGATATGTGCTGAAAGTTCCACACTGTACCACTAGTACTGTTTCTGGAATAAAGTAAATTATTATTATTATTATTAGTCACCGAAAGATTAATACATTAACCCTTTAATTAATAGAGAAAAATGCCATGGAATATTGTATCATTGACTTGTTCATATTTTTCCCACATCATAACTGTTATTGAGATCTTCAGTTTATCTCTTAAAAGCAAGGTGTTCATGTAGAACAACTATAAGGGGTCTGTTTTTATTAATAGTAATATTGTCTTGTACGTGCATATGTTATTTGATGAAATATTTTTTTGATCCTGTAGACATTTTTAACGCCTAATTAAATACCAAGAATAAATGTATTATTCCACAATTAACATATTCGTAAAAACGGTGAGCAACGTGAAGCCTAAAGGGAAAAGATTTCTACCCCCAAGCTGATATCTGAGATAATTCTGATAGAAAAAAACTTTGGTATTTCCTTTACTCTTTAAATTGGCTTATTTCTAAAAATAGTAAATTTCGTCTTCTCGCATTTTCAAAATTTCTAAAGCTGTTGGAAAAAATTATGATACTCAACAGAGGACTTTTTCTTATCAAACAGGCTGTTATACTTCCCTAAAAAAACTTGGAAATCAGTTATAAGCTTTATAGTTATTACCAATTTCCATAGTACTGCAAGTCGGTTGTTCAGCGGTGGAATGGTCGGCAGCTACACATTCGGGGTTCGATACCCCTGCCAACGCTCTCCTAAATCTCGCTAAGCCGGTAGTAAGGCCGGTAAAGAGGGAAGGTTGAGCATGAGGCTAGCAACCCTAATCTGTAAAAATAAACACCACTGCTACCGAAACTTCAAAGCTGTAGCTTGAAGCCCTGTATCCCACTAGGAACGTCAAGGAATAAAATAATAAGAATATACTACTGCACACTGTGCGTCGGTGGCACAGTGGTTATGTCTCTCGCCGACCATGCTTATGGTCCGGGGTTCGATCCTCTGCCGGCGCACACCCGATATCTATGGTCGGCCTGTAAATTTGGGCTACCGATATCCAAGCTGAAAATTCCATACTTGTACTGAAAATACGGTGTGGAATCAAGCTGTAATCAAAATAAAAAAAATAAAAATAAAATAAAATATGCTTTACAAAAGTATCTAGACGAAGCGTTTTTCTGAAGGACGAAGTATTTTAAAGGTTGACATGCTGTCCAGTGATTTTGTCATTTGCCTGTCAATTCAGGTAACGACATCAAGCATGTTGCTAAGCTGAACCAATTTATGGAACGATGAATGTTCTGACATTCGTAAAAAAATTACCTCAACGTACTTAAATAGTCAAGCAATCTGCCAGACACAGTATTGTCTTAAAAGCAGTGTACCAGGAACACCGCATTTAATTTTGGTGCTCAGTTTTTAGTCGATTCATAGGTATACGTAATTCCACAGCTTCTATTGTAAAAAGTGTGTCGATAACTGAAATTGAAAATGTGTCTGCTAGAAACAGCTTTGTGTTTGAATTAGAGCTTGGTTCCCCAAGCTGTTGGCCAGACCATCTTAAACCACTCATCCTATTGATTCTTATTTAAGGGATAATAATCAGGAGAGGTTTTAAACTAGTTCCCCCTGAGCAACTAGTCTGACCTTAATGCTGCAATTAACACATACAGATTTCAATTAGTATTTTGCCTTATGATTACTGAAATACCTTTGCAAATAGATTCATCAATATTTTTTTATTGAAGAAGTTTAAATCTTTATCAAACCAAAAATCATACTCGGTATTTAGACAATTGTGAGTACTGGTGTCGATTTAATAAACTATAATTTTTACACGTCGTTTGTTTCTCGAATTTTTTTTGCTTCCCGGCTGGAAGATATTGATTCAAAAATTGAAGTGTCAGTGGCAATGACTATGTTTTTACTAAGTACAACTGATAACCTCATGTTCAACTTCTGCTTGACTCTGAACTTACTAACAGCTAGGTGAGGTTTAAGTGTGTGTCGGCTGAAAATCAAACCCGGACTACGTGCATGGTTGGCAAACGTTCTATGATTGAGCCACCGACGGGCATAAATCATTCCTTCATACCAGTATTTCTTTCGATAAATCTGAACACAGGAAGAAGAACATACTGAGAAGGATATATGATATCATTAGGTTTCACTGGTTATTTTCAATTGTATACAGCTATGAGCTACCGACGCACACAGCTATGAGAAATGTAATATCAATATACAGAGTATTCAAATACTTTAGTTATTGATCATAAAGTTGAAGGACATGAATTTTAAGCTATTAAGTAGAATAATGGAAGATAATAAAAGTCATTATTACGCTTGTTAGCAAGTAAGGTAATGATTCAGGAACATTAGTGATTAAAACAAAATTAAGGGTAGGAGATCACCCTTATAAAACCGAATGTATAAATAAAATGACAAAATTAACAATTCAGTAACGTAAAGCATGTTTACCAAGACAACAGTTTCATTCTAGATGTATAACTTCGGTTTTGATCATTGAACAGCAATCGCCTCAGTGATAAGTAGCAACCTGGCACTATCTTGAACTTTTAACTTTGTATTGAATTTTATTGCATCAATTTCATGACTACAGTCTAACAGCTGGTGAGCAATAGCACTATTCAGAACGTTCGCACATTTCAGACAGAAGTTTCTTGGAGTATGCTCAATCGAATCATTTTTGCCATATGCATATTAACAACAGGCATAAACTGCAATAGAAGCTGTTTCTCATTATTTTATGGAAATTAACAGCATTCGCTAAAAACATTTACCTTGAATAATGTACTCTTTTTGAAAATATTAATCGTGAGTCTTACAAAAGGGGATTTGCAGAGTACTAACTTGAAAATTTTTTCCTACCTCAGTAAATCGACATCAAGTTTAAAAAAACTACAGCAATATTTAATTTATGTTACGTTAATAAGATACATGCAGTATACATAGTCAGCTGTGTTAATTATTTTTAAAAATATGAGGCTGGCATTTATTTGTTGACTATGATATTCGCAAGGAGGAACCTCCATAACGTTATTTTCATAAAGTGCTTTTAAGATTCTTCCTCATTTTATCTGATTATAATTAATGATTCTACTATTCTATTTAAATTTACCCTAAAGAAACTTTCAAAGATATGTTTCAGTACCCCTCAACTTTAAGGTACGCATTTTCTTACTAAGATTTCGGTTAAAAAAAAATAAGTATTTAAAAACTTTAAAAAAATTTTTATTCCTTGACGTTTCCAGTAGAAAAAAAAGACTTCAAGCTAGAGCTTATGAAGTTTCGGTAGCGGCGGTGTTTATTTTTACGGAGTAGGGTTGCTAGTCTCATGCCCAACCTTCCCTCTTTACTGGGCTTCCTACCGGCTTAGTGAGTTTTAGGCGAGCGTCGCGTTGGGATCGAACCCCAGACTACACGAGGCGTGGTTGGTGAACATTCTACCGCTAAGCCATCAATGCAAAAAATAAAAACAAGTACGTTGCTCCTTATTTAGTTAGAATCACTGGTTGTATATAGGTCTCAGAGCACCTCAAAACTGGTTGAAGTTACACAAATATTTTTTTAAAGTGTCTTTATGCTATGAGGATTGAAACTCTGCAGTAAATCACTATCGTAACCTCCGTATAATAAGTGAATGCATATAAATGCTGTTTAAAGGAAAACTCAGTGTTTACTCCAAAAGTCTTATGTTTTTGAGTGGTAATCAAGGTCATTGTTTCCGTGTCAGCATCTTTATACAAACCTTGAGATTTGGCTTTAGTCATTGGTCAATTCTTAAACAAAGAGTAGTAGAATAATGCAGGAAACACAAAGTTTTTCTTATCTTCAAAGCATTAGGAATAAGGATAAAATATACCAATTCCTTGGATATCAGCACATTTGGAACGTCTAAAGTCAAAGATATCGATAGATGTAACTGAATTGAGAGTCATGTTGACGAAGCGAATGTGTAATAATTCAGCTCCTGCTTTAAGGTCTGTTGGCTCAAGGTTCTCATCTCCTGACAGTATACAAATTAGCTCCATTGGCACTTACTTCTTTCTGTATATAAATGTCTACCCCGGTCAAGTTTACTTAGTGTTTAAAAACTTATATAATCATCTTATAACCTAGTTATCTCATGACTGTTCTCTTTCAGTTCATAAATGGTCCTTCTATTCAGTTGTGAATAAATTTTTCTAGCTGATCACAGTGAATCAAGAAAGCTAGACTTTAATCACTTAAATTCTCATAGATATAACATTGTAAATTCAGTGAGTTACTCAAAATAATATACACAGTGCAACGAGTTGATCTGCACTAGTTTTACTGTCAGTATGCAGGAAACATATTTTGTCAAGGAATGATACTGTATTGAAAATATTATACATCTAAATGAAAGAAGTTATCTAAAAACATCTAATTCATATTAGATGGTTGGAAGCAATCGGCGGGAAGCCTTGGACCTAGGTTTCGTGCTAGTTGGCAGTAACCAGTCAGTCAGCAAGGCGTATCTGCAACCTTGAAGGAACTTATGTCCCTTCTGAGATTCGAACCTGAGTCACCCAGACGTTACCATTGAGCTAATCAAATCGAAATATTCACTACAGTCCTACAGGAGGTCAATCGCGAGCCCGAATAGCTCAGTGGTAACGTCTATGACTGCAGCACTCACCGGGTGACGCGGGTTCGAATCTCAGAAGGGACATGAGTTCCTTCAAGGTTGCAGATACGCCTTGCTGACTGACTGGTTACTGCCAACTAGCACGAAACCTAGGTCCAAGGCTTCCTGTGTCCGGTTGCCTCCAACCATCTAATATCATCAAATCAATGTGCACCATGATGGCGAGCTACCTAGAATGGTGGCCACATTGCAAACCTGACTGATAAAATTCAGTCTGCACCATAGGGAGGACTATACACATCACACTAGTTACTAGTGTCAAATCAAAACATCTAATTCATTTTGTTAAAATTGCTATTTAGCTTTTTTCAAGCTGCAATAAATTTATTTTAAGCTTGTAATATGTACACAATACCCATGAACTCAGTTTCTAACCCTTTTTTCCAATTTTTATTGTATTATCGTAAATGCAATTCACTCTAGCAGTTAGTTACTGTTTTTTGGCTTGGCAAACTGTAGCACTTGGTTGAGGCAGTTTTCTTTTAGGAGTTTCCTACCGAGGATCCTCACAGTGAATATTAGACATTTAGACAGGACAGATACACTGTTGTTTCAAATGTTTAGGCTGCTCAAACTTATTAAATCTTATCAATTAATCAACCAGTCCATAAGAATAGATCTATAGACTTATGTTTTACAGAAGAATGGGTTTTAATACTATAAATCGTAGAAATAATTAGCTGTTTATGAATATTTCAATGACCATTCCATTGTAGAATTTATCATAAGAACATTCACAATAGGAGAAGAAATATCTATATTGTACGATAAGTAACCAATAATAATAAATACAGCAAATAGCTGAAATAAAAAATAAAGAAGTAAAGTAGAACAAAGAAAATAACGAAAGGGAGAGAAGAAGGAATGAAGAGCCATACAACTCTATGTGTACATACACAGGTGTACGCGTGTGTGTGTGTGTGAAGGTTGCAAAGAATCATACATATATATATGCATCTATACATGTAACAATGATGTATACAAATATGCACAGACAAAGGGAGAAAGATATGAATGTTGGGTAATTCCAGTTGCAAGTGTAACACTTTACATAATATATGCGAGAATAGCGTGTCTTTGAAATTCTAAAACTGTCTTATATATATATATATATATCGGTGTGTTTATAAATTACAGTCATTCGCATTATGAAATAAAAAATATTGAAAAGAGTAGATAGAGGGTAAAGAAAAGAAAAGGAAGCGGAAGGCGAAGGACACAAAAACAAACTGTCCTTAACCACTCTGGTCAACAATATGCAGTATAAGTATGTGTTTTCGTGCACATCTGTAATTATACTACTTACATACCTTTAAATCAATTTGAAATTAAAATAAAAAGTCTTTATAAGATAAGAAGATGAGTAAATAAGTAAATAAATAATAAATAATTTCAAAAATAATTATTTTCTTTTCTGTATTTCACAGCAGCAGTTTACAAATACGAAAGTTAATAGGCAAGTATTGTGTAACGAATCGTTCATTGGTCCTCATAGTTAGTTATTTACATTGACGCTTATAACAACACTGACAGTAATCATAATTAAAGTTAAATTAAGAAAAGGAAACGAAAAAATGAAAAAATTTTTTCAGGCAAATAAAACGCTGGAAGCTAAGATCACCATTGATATTCTGGAAAAAAAGAAGAAAGGTTCAACACACATCCACAAAGCACTCTCAAAACTATTCAGCGTGTACTTGTTTGGAAGAAGAATTAAGATTCTGTTTATTAGATTACAGTTCTGCTTTTTGTGTGAAGATCTTAGAAGTGAATAAGAGAAGTATAGAAGTTATCTAATCATTTGAAATAGTATAGTTCTTGAATTATTTATTAACATATTTACAGGAAATACATATGTGACATATGTATATAAATATATGCCTTTTTACAGATTTTTCCAATCACATTGTCAGAGCAACCTCCACAAACTAAAAGAAATGAAAATAAATGAAACAAGGAAGGCAATATCAAATTTTTTGTTTTAGCTAAGACTATCTGTGGATTTCAGTGATAGTTTATAATTAAAATACTCACTTGCCTAAACAACTTAAAATAACAGTGCACGTGACAGTTGCCGACTAGGAACTTCTATATAAGTGACAATAGCTTGTCGGTAGAAATCTGACCAAAATTAGCGTGTAAGATAGTTAGTTATAAAAAAGTAGTTCTTACTTTGTCTCATGCATTTTTTATGTTGACAAGTTTTTCACAGGAATTTATTTGGCTGTCAAGGCGACAAGTCTAATGAATACTCACCTGAAAACCGGTTAGCAATGATGAATGTTCTACAGTATCCTAGTGGAGTTCCTTAGCCTTAACGAAGCCTGATACGATGACACTGACGTGTGTATTCCAAAAATGCGGACAAGAGATGGATAAGAAAACAGGCAGGGTGACGGAAACCTGTTAAACTGGTGAAATCTGATTGGTTGTCGGCCTGACTAATAGATAGTAAATGTTTATATAATTTGAATTCTTGCTGCTTATTCGTGAAATTCCAAAGAAAATTTTTTAAATTATCAGCAATTGTACACGCTTTTATTAGTTATGAAAACGTTTGAACTTGTATGAGGACCTTCTAGACTTTCCATCTTATTTGTCATTTATGAATTACGACTTTAGAACTTTAATTCTCCCTTTTTCTCTCTCTTCTTCCCTCTCCTGTGTATAATGTACATATATGCGTATAAAAGTTTCACACCATCAGGAAACTATTTATTTAACCAGTTTATTATTCAACCTTAGCATACTATGTATGCATATGCAGATACTAACTTTATTAACTTTCACAGTTATTTCCTTTTCTTATAAATAATTCAGTCATCTTACTTACTAACTGAAATCAACTTTTGTTGCATGTTAACAATTCTATGCAGTTTTAAATCACTGTTTAAGTGTACAGCTTGAAATACTCTAAATAAATAAACAAATATATATATCAGATGGAAGCTGACTTTCAAAACATTACGGTGACGTTAAACAATCATAGCCAAAGTCGAGGTCTGTAAAAGGTTGATCTTGAAGAGCCAATCAGATTTAGAGAACACTATGAAAGGTCATCCTAAATCAAATCCTGCCTGAATTTATGACTTTTTAAGGGGGAGGGAGGCTGGTACAGTATTCTACTAATTACCTAGGTACGTTTTTCTGTAAATTTACCCTGTCAGGTAGGTTTAGTGTTCTTACGGTCACGGCTAGGATTAAGGTTTGGGGTATAGATAAGAGTGAGGTTTTAGGGCTAAGAGTAGGTCTAGAGTGCCGGTTAGGTTAAAGAACTGTGTCGGGAATATAAATGGAGCTTGAAGTACCATAATCTATAATAGTCACCCGGATGAATACATCCATCACGGATGGTGTGATTTCTTTATCATTTTCCTTGGAGACATTCTTACAACACACAGGGGACAATTATCCAGTGCAGTATCATGTTTGTAATGTTGTTTAGCTCACTTATCTAACGATCATGTGACTTTTTTGCATCTGAATTGTGATTGGTTGTTGAAGGTCAAAGAGGCTTTGGGTTCGATAGTTTAACTTCGCCCACATTACATAAAATAATTGCGCTTTCCAAAATGAGGAATTTTGACCGTGATAACAATAGAAACAGAAACCATTTCCCAAAATGATACATTACAAAGCATTTTCGACACTGTTTCACCACTAAAATATATATACATATATATGCAATAAAAGTTTTGCAATGCCTTACTCCACGTATTTTATTTTTTGAACGTAAGGACAGAATATCACCGTTGTCTTAATGCTCATCTGGCCTTCCATTAAGGATCAATTGGAGTCTATTGTGAGATCAAAGTGTGCAACAGTGCCCAATATCTATTTTTTAAATTTTTTCTCCACTCTGTAATTTACTAGGAAATGATGTGATGTTTTTCACAATAACACTATTAGCTGGAATACAGACATGGTGTTCCAGTTGTTATTAAACTAGTTTCTCTTTAAAATTAAGATTTTCTCACATAGTTTTTCAGCAGAGAAAAGGAACATATTTATTTTTACAAATTCGAAGGAGGTTGTCTGATCAAACAAGTTTAAAAGGCTGGCTAATTCTCAAAAATGATGACCAACAGAAAAGTAGAGTTGATATAAGTATAAAACTTGGGCACTGTGGTAGAGTATAACTCTATAATGGATTAGATTTTGTTTTAATAAACCACACAGTGTTGTACAGTTAAATTAACTGATGACGTTTCGAGCACAAACTATTGCTCATAATCATTTCTATTGCTCATATCATATCATATCATATCAACTTGATATGATTATGAGCAATAGTTTGTGCTCGAAACGTCATCAGTTAATATAACTGTACTACACTGTGTGATTTATCAAAATAAAATCTTATCCATTAAAGAAAAGTAGAGCTTAGCCACTTTGATAGGTTATAATCTCTAGTTAGCCTATTTACTGTACATGTGTTCACTTGTTAGAAAAAGCGACAAAATAACATTTTGAACAGAATTTAATGTCTATAGTTATATTACATTTAGTTTGCTTAACAGTCCAAAAAAATTTAGCTTACAGACACATGACATCTATGTACTCGATAAGTTATTCTCAGTAAACTTCAGAAAACTCGACATTGGAGTATGCAGCTGGAATGACTGTTATCGAAGTATATATATATATATATATATTAGTTGCAGGTTGTGTTGAGTTGTAGGAGTGTAGGTTATGAAATATACTTTAGGAGAGCTCTGGTCACAACGAAGTTGTACCCACTTGGGTCAACTGTATAAATGAAACTGATGACTGCAACAGTAATCAATTCTGATTACAAAAGTAACTATGGCATTAGACTGTATACAGAATGATAGTTAAATATCATTTTAATTTTGACTTCTAGTCATTACTCTATTCGATGATTATATTACACTGATTTCTGTTAGAATTTTAATTAGCAATAATCACCTAAGATTAATAGCTGTGTTGTTATATGTTAACTAATCTAACAGACAGAATAATTTTGGTTTCATACAGTTTCCAGATATAAAGAAAGAAAAAACACGGTAATAACATAAGATAATGAAAAAAAAGTGTGACAGTACATCGCAGTTGTGTACTGAAAGATTGGAATGGGTGATATATATACTTATTATTGCCTCCTTTAGTTCCTAGAGGAACATCAAGTTTCAGTCACACGACTTCATTCCGTTCGGTTCTCCGCCAACGTTTCCACCTGGCTCCACGCCTGCTCACATCCTTTCACCTCCCCTACACATGACCTCCTCCAAGTCACCCTCGCACTGACGACCAACTCGCCGCTTCTCATTCGGGTTCCACTCGAACGATTGCCTGGCGTGTGATGTCACTCACTTAATGGCTTGCTTTCTCAGAGTATGGCCAATCCACCTCCATTTCTTCCTGCATATTTGTTATACAGTTGGTTCCTGATTGGATTGGTTCATTTGATCCTAGAGATCCCTGTTTCTGATCCTTTCTGGCTGGCCATCTGACCTTTGGTAGTATTAAGCGAAGACAGCTGTTGATGAAAGTCTGTAGTTTGTTGGAGGTACCCTTCGTGACGCGCCAAGTCTCTGATCCATATAGCAGCAACGAATTCACATTGAAGTTGAAAATCCGAATGTTATTTTTCATGGTGAGTAGTGCTGTTGATCTCCACACAGACTTGAGAGTAATGAAGGCTTGTCTTGCTTTCCTGATCCTCGCTTTGATATCCTCATCAGTGCTCCCCCACCTGTAGTTGAAACGATGCTTCCTAGGTAGGTAGGTAAAGGAGGTTGCTTCTTCCAGACTCCTCCCACTTATGCTGATTATTGTCTGTTGTTGTTGACCAAGAATCTTCATCACCTCTGTTTTCTCTATGTTCACCTGAATTTATCTCTTCAATGCATCTTTTGCCAACTTGTTGCTTTTCACTTGCATATCTTCCAGTTTGTGAGAAATCAGACATATATCATCGGTGAAGACCAGATCCTCCAAGTTTTCTGTGTGGGCCCATTTTATGCCTGTTTCCTCCCTGTCGCATTATCCAGTCTACCGCAATCAGGAAAACCACTGGAGATAGTAGGCAGCCTTGTCTTACTCCTGACTTCACTTCGAAGGATTCCGTGAGTTTCCCGTTGTGGATTACTTGGCTTGCAGCATTATCTTACAACTGTTGGATGAGGTGTATAATATATATATATTTTTTTCTTGAATACATTTAAAGATCATACTTAACAATTAACCAAATGAGCTACAGGAGTCAAAACAGAACTTACCTGTTCTAAAGGTAGTATAGCTCTCCCACCATGGTCATAATTCTTAAAAATAGCTGTACAGAGGAAAAAAAGGAAGAAAAGGAAAAAATAACAAACAATGATAAGAGTTGATAGTAAAAATATTTATTCAGGGCTAAATAACAACATTTTAAGGCTATTCAAAGTGTTTCCCTCGTAGTATTGATTCTTTGCTTCGGTATATAAGTTAGTACACCTAATCTATAATAACAGATATATCAATCATGAGTAGATTCTTCAATATTATTGCTGTTCAACTAGGTGGCACATATGCTTCATTAACCTGATTTATAAATTAATTCACGTCTTCTGTGAATAAAAACAAACTTTCAATAAATCTTTAAATTATTATGGATTTTTCACCATAATAGGAAGAAAGTAATTATCCACTTAACACAAGTGTTTATGTTTTCATGCATGTATTACCGTTTCTAGACATTTAGGAATAAAAAGTATAATAAATAGATATTCGATTAAAACAACAATCTGTCGATTCAGCTATTTTGTGCCTTCTCAATTGAGAAAAATAAATGTTCGAAAGACACAATGCATTGAAATAAACACAATGAAATAATAAAAACTAATGTTACATGTATTTTGTCATATCACAGTAACCTTCTAATATGTAAGGTGAAAAACAGTAATAATTTCATGAATCTAATGATTACTCTGATCAAAATGCTGACAACCGATTTTTCGTGTATTTGTGTGTTTTTAACTATTATATTGTCTTGATAAGCTGAATAAGATGAGAAACAATTGGATGACCAGCTTTTATCTTAATTTACCTTTTGAAAATGTGTCAGTTCAGAAGACTCACTAAGGACTAAACTCATTTCAGATGCATCCAACGCTTATTCACAAGTGAAATTCAATTTCGGGTCTAGACAATTAATAATTTACAGTTTTTGTATACCTCACTAAATTAATTTGTTTTCTAATATCACATATACCTTAGATCATAGTATGCTTGAAAGGACATATGCATATGCCAACTTACGCCAGCTCTGGCGCATACGTGACATCCGGTTGTCAACCAAAGGGTAGGTGTACTGCTCAGCAGTCCGCTCCGTCCTCCTTTGTGGCTATGAGACCTGGTCGTTGAGAGTGGGAGACATGAAAAGGCTAGCCGTCTTTGATCATGAATGCCTGCGTTATATCTCTCGTGTGAAGTGGTGTAATAGGATGAGCAATATCGAGATTAGGCGTCGAGTGCTAGGTAAGGAGGGGAAATCAATCGTTGAGATTGTGAAGCATCTGCATCGATTGAGATGGTTAGGATATTTGTTATGTATGCCTAGACATCGCCTTCCTCGACGGGCAATGTTAGCTGACATATGGTCAGGTTAGAAAAGAGTCAATGGTGGTCTAACCAAAACATGGCTTTATCAGTCAATGAAATCCACAACAGTTAGTTTCAGCCAGCCACTTAGGAAGGTGTAGACTTCTTGGTTGAGGTCCTCGGACTGTTAAAAACCAATGGACAGAAGACAAGTATTTCAGCAAAGAGTCTCTTTTCGGCGAATTCATTTTTATAGCTGTACAACCGCAAACATATATGGTTGTTTTGTATGTGTGTGTACATTAAATTTGTCAAACGAAAATACAATTAGTAAGTTCAGATGAATTGGATGTTGATATAAGAGGGTAGTAACAAAAGTGATGAGTTGTCACGAACGATTGTTAAAGAAGAGTTACGTAATAACATGAATAGTTTAATGAAAGAGTTGTACTCAGGGTGTACATGGAAACAAAATATACGGAATTACACAAGGGTTTTAAGTAGAAAAATAAGCATACAAACAAAAGTTAAGTCAAATCAACACAGTCGTTACAATGGGAGTGGAAGTGGTTGAATAATTTTCTTTTGTATGCCCAATTCTGGTTCCTCTAGCTTAATGGCTAGGGCCTCTACTATGCAAAGAAGACGGAATCGTGCTGTCTTTGGAAGGTTGTTCTTCACTTTGTAGATTACTTTGAAGGAGGCGCTTGTTGAGAAGAAATGACCAGTGTTGACGAGGTGTTCTATTATTGCACTCCTTATGCAGCCATTACTTCCTTTCTGTAGCCACGCTGTATAGTGTTCTTTGAGTTTTTTGACAGAATGCGCGTTGAACGACCGATGTACCTGGCTCCATAGCAACAGGTGAACTGATACATACACATAGAAGTGGCCAGGTGCGGGATCTTGTCTTTCGGGCTTCTGTAGATCAGCGGGCGACTAGAGAACACTACTCTCAGTGTTGCTGCAAGTAAAGTCCTTCTTCTTCTTAGGACCACACTAAGTAGGTCTCCTTTGAAGTCGAGGTTCATATAAAGTATCTTTTTTGGCACGGATGCTGTCTCTTGCTTTTGGATTTTTTGTTTGATGTTTTTGTCTACAAATCATGATAGGTAACCGTTTTGTATGAAGGTTTCTTTCAGGAAGTTTAGTTCTTTTCTTCCATGGTATCGGGGCTGCAGATGCGTCGGACACGAGTGGCAAGCGATCTAATTAGGTTTCTTTTCCGACTGATTGGTACCCAGCTGTAGAAGCTTGTCAGTTGGCCCTTCCATGTGGGTTTCCTATGGATGGACCTTCTTAAAGTTCCGTCAGCTCTCCTTGTAAGTTCAACATCAAGAAAAAGGATTTTAGATTCAATTTTTTCAATTTTTTTCAATTTCAAGAGTGAACTTTGTGGCTGGATGGCATTTGTTGAATATTTGCAGTAACTGATTGAGATCGTGACCATCATCACAGATAATAAAGATGTCGTCCACATATCTAACATACAGTTGGAAATTGTCAGTGGTTGACTTGAGTGGGCCATTCTCAAGGCTTGCCATGAAGCAGTCTGCTAGTAACGGGCCCAATGGAGATCTCATTGCGATCCCATCTTGTTTTCTGTAAATAACCTCGTTGAATGTGAATTGTACATTGAGTGTACATCTCAGCAGTAGTTCTTTTAAGCAAGTCGTTGGTAATCCGATGTTTAGCTGATTTTCTTCTATGTATTGACAAATGTGGCAGATAGTTTCTGTGAGTGGAACGTTGGTAAATAGTGACTCAATGTCGAGGGAGAGCATATTATTGTTCTTTACACTGATATCTTTGATGTGATCGACAAACTGGAAAAAAAGAGGCTCTTCGCTGAACTACTTGTCTTCTGTCTATTAATGTTCGAATAGGAATTTTTCATGAATTAAAAACCAATGGCTAGAGACCATTAGTGATATGACTCAAAATCCTAGTTCTCAATTGCGCAAATGCATCCACTCCTTGAGATTTATAATATCCAATAAAATTTGATTGTTCCTCCATAATACTATTCTTTTTGCCTCATATATCTGTTTATTATCTCTCTTTATTCTCTTCTCTTGCTTTGTGTGCTACAAAGAGTGTGGTAACTCTAACTTCTGCACATCTGTGAAAAGTTCTACGTTGAAATTAATCAGTCAATCAGTCAGTGGAATAACAAGGTTTTGTTCTATTTATTACTTATAAGATTCTGTAAAGTAAGTGACGAGTGTATTTGAAGCTAAAACGTGGGTGATAGTAGAATATAAAGCAGCAGCAAGTTATCAAAATAATATCTCTTAAATTTTAGACATGTAGTACAGCGTCTATCTATCTGTTTTAATTCTTTTGTTCATCTTGCACTCAAGGCATTCGTTATATTTGGAAGATGAAGTGGACTCGGTGTGTAACCGATAACAGAAGAAATGATTCCTCTTAGAATTTGAATTAGGTTATTTTCCTCCTCAATGGTGACATTTCCCATATAGTTGTGTTTCCATTTTGTCCAATATATGAGCACACAGTCATTACCAACCAAGATTGATCAATGCTATTCACACCATAGTAAACTGTCTCATTGTGAATAATCTGCGTGATGATGAAGGCCTGATAAGTTCTAGACACATCTGTAGTAATGCCCTACAACCTTAGGAAAACTGGAATAAAGTTATAATGTCAAAATTTGAAGTCAATAGGTGTCAAAACTGGTAATGTGAAAATACGATCTCCTAAAGTGAATTTTCTAAAATGCATTTAGAGTGCATTATGATGGTGAGTCACATATATAGGCAACTACACTGCAAACTTCATTGGTAGAATTTAGTTAGCATGAAAAATTAGGATTAGAGATATGATGCTGATTACTCCCAATGAACTACACTGTCTGAGCATAGTACGGTTCTGCTAAGTAAGGTAATCAAAAAATTATCAAAGCATAACCAGTGGAACTTCTTTACAAATTGTTTACTCAACACACAGATTTAGTTTTTTATAACCTGAAATAGAAACAACAGCCATCGTCTAAAAAATTATTTTCTCTGTTAGTACTGCCGTCAGCAGTGAAAATAGTAATCCTGGACTTTGCATATTAAAAGCTCAGTTGATATGAAGCTCTACCTCTTCATATTATTACATCACTCATTCAAAACCTTTTTTGATCAAAATTTATTTCAGAACAATTTTTATTTTAAGCACTATAGAAATAATTGGGAAGAGACAAACTAAAATTAGAAATAATAATAATAATTTACCAACTGCTTTGGTGATAAGAGCCATAGCGCTAATAAAATGTGGATAGTCTAGGCGCCAGTCGACATTCACAAATCGATTAACAAGTTTTGAAAACAGAGTATGTGGGAGGGTATAACCTGTTGGCCAAAGAAAAAAAAATAAATGAAAATAAATATACTTGAAATTAACATGAATAATACAGTTAACAGTGTAAAAAATGTTTTCCAAAGTAAATTTGATTTTAATTTACACAATATAATCATTTTTATGCAAACCATTTCGTAAACAATCAGTTGAACAATCAGTTTAGTTAATTAACTGCATCAATTATAGAACCGTTGGAAAACCTGCAGGGAGTACTGGACAGCTGTTTCGTCCTAGTTTGAAACCCTTCATCAGTGTGCATCCACCGGGGTTCGAACCCAGGACCTTCTGGTCTTAAGGCGAGCTCGTAGACCATTAAAGCCACTGGGATCCGACCCAATGTCCGATGAATTCGAACCCCGGTGGGTGTGCACTGATAAAGAGTCCCAAACTTGGCTGACGAAACAGCTGTCCAGTACTCCCAGGTCTTCCAATGGTTCTCTAACTGATGTCAGCTCATGATGAAATCCTCCAACCAATCAAACAAAATCTCTACAAAACCAATACTTGGCAGTTAACTACAGTTAATACCCGTCAGTTCTATATCATATTGGTCACGTGGAAAAGAGCACAAAATAGTTATTTCAATGGTACACAGGTAAATATACCTAATCTGTACATCCGAAAAATCCGGGTTTTCAATCAAGAAAACAAAAATAGATAAAAAATTTGAGTAGGCTCTTTATATTCAAAAGTAATCAAAAGATATGAAATGACTGTTCTTCTATCAGTCCCTTTTCATCAACCTATTTACAGTAAGTTTTAAATATATATATATATATAACTGTTTGACACCAGTGACTGAGAAAAATACTAATAGTGCTGCTTGTTTCACTCTGCTAAAAAGTACAGAAACATAGAAACACTTACCTGCTTGTTCAACAATAATTCGAAAATCTAAACTTGTGACATGAGCTGTTCTCTGTGGATCGAAACTTGCGAACAAACGAGACCATGAACGAAGTATATCCCATACACGTCGAAAATCAGATTCACATAAACGTCCTGTCCCATCACGATCAAGAAGTGCTACTAGTGACCGACAAGCATCTGTACTTACCTAAAGCATGTTTATAAAAACAGCAGAAATGAATTTCAAAAGAAGTCACTATTAATCTTTTTTCAAATAAATACTGTTTACCTTTTAAAAGTGTATATTCATGCTGTTGGCTTATTAAACAACTATATCATCGATAGTTATCAAAAATGGTTCCGTAATTGTATGTTTCTTCAGCCTTTATGATTTAATTTTATACACAGTTCAGAAACTAGGCAATACATACAAAAACATATTCAATTTATCTTGTAGGTTAATCGATAGCGTCCAATGAACATCCTTTTTTAACATTATTCCTTGGAAACTGTTTACTGTAAATTAATCAGACAGAGAGGAGGATATGTGTGTCAACAACATCCACTTCAAATAATGCAGCGCTCTATATAATTAATGTTAGCTACACAGTACTGTTCAGTAAAAATTTAGTGCTGACAATAACAGCGCTCTAACAAAACATCAAAATCTAGTGTGATAAGCCAAAAGGAGGCGAGTGAAAGTGAGCACAGTATACTCTCTTCTATCTGGATGGTATGGATGAAATGGACAACATGGATTTGGTCAGTGTTTTCATAATAAATCATTTCCATTGAGTTTTACAGATAAAAAAGTGTATGAAAATATCTATTCAAACTAAATCGAATGGACTGTGTTGTAGACAGTGAAAGTGATGTGTGAAATGCAATCAATATCCTTTAACCTTCCATGTGGTTTGAAGTGGAAAGATATTGGATGTCGACACCTTATCTCGAATGTATGTGAAACATTAGGCATTGGTAATCTTACCTTTATCCCATGGACTGGTCACATTATTAGGTAACACATTTCCAATTAAACGGCTAAAATATAATTAGAAAGTGTCACCTACTAGATCACTCAAGCAACTGTCTGAATGAAATCAACAAATGACAGGTACGTCCTATAAATTTTTTGCGTTCAGACATATAATAGCTTATTTGTGGATGAATTCCTTTATGCATCCCATCATGAATCAATATCAGGTGGAGAACAGAGGATCAGTGAATACCTGACGTTGATTTGACACAACATCCATCCATCCTGAAGTTAATTAAACCCTCGCAGGTCCAGAAGCTAGATATGAATGAGGTTGTTAGGAGAAAATGTATATTTTTGTTGAAATTCTTAATATTGTATTAATAGTTGTGATATAATTTGTCAATCATATCATTCATTCTATTGATACTGAAAATATTTGAAGCCAGAGGACTGTATACCTTAGTGATACAAATAACTTTGCTTTCACAAATGTGCATTTATTCCACAGAACAAACACATGTCATACTATTTATGGTATAACAGTTTTAAAACTGAAGTATTTACGCTAAAGTGATATGAAATAAAGTTCTCTTACATACCATATTGTATGGAGCTCGATGATCATCTCTCAGAAGGCAGTTAAGAATTGGTTCTAACTGGAATGCATCAATAGCCATCGATTCACCTGAAACTTCATAAAATAGGCGTCTAAGACGTGGTTGAAACAATTCATAATTAGGATCAGGTTCTGGGCCAGTGGCAGCTAGACCACTGAGTTCAACTCGTTCTAGAGTGGATCTAATGTTCATTAAAAAAAAATCAAGGAAAAGACCTTTACAAATTCCATTGAGAACATGTTACAAAATGTTGAAACTTTGCTCAATATAAAGTACTGCTTGTATATACTACATAGGTGATGAAATTCACTAATTAACTAATCTACTAGTCGGTTCCTACCATGGAAAAAAGGAAAGGTTGAACATGAAGTTATCAACCCTGCCCGGTAATAAAACATGCATATCACTAAGGAAACTCCATAGCGTATAAAAACTAACTAACTGATTAGCTGTGTGATACCCAGATAACAGAATAGCTTTCTAATTGTCTACCAATGATTTTATTTACTAGCGATGTACGCTATAGACTTTTCGTATAGTTTAACCTAAGCCGGAAGTGTCAAAGTAAGAAAAACCAGGAAATATCACGCGAAAAACTTTGAATACAGTAGACAAGCCTTAGTCCTCAGTATGTCAAAATAAGTGAAAGCACTTATATCTACAAAGACTAAATATCACCAGGTGCGAAAATACCCGCAAGACTACCAGAAATGCAAGGTACCATTACAGTTGAATCCGTTTAAACACAAAACTTCACACATTCATTCATAGACATCCAGTTAAGAACAAATATCACTCATCTCTGAACATTTTACGATCTTCAAATAGATTTAAAATAAATGGTAAGCTGTGTATTAAAACTTCGGTCGGTCAAGCTAAACTTAAAGCACCACTAACTACCAATGGAGTGCGACGCACCAATGAACTTGAAGCGCTTACTGAGCAAGTTAGTGAAACCTGGCAAATAATGTAGTCATCATCAATAAAATATGGTCATCGAAGTGTTATGCTATTAAATGGGATATCTGGCAAGTTCCAGATGGGGTTTGGGAGAGATTAAGTTACGTTTAAGCCAAGGACAACTTAGGGTTAGGTTAACCTAATAAGGGCGAAATAAGGGTTGGTTCGAGTTGGATTATAGTTAGTTTAGGGATAATTTCACGTTTGGATTAGGTTAAGGAAAGATTAGAACTATTGTTAGACTTAAAAGACCTAAATAGTAACATGCATAGAATGTGGTTAAATTACTCTGTTGGTATAAGAATAGAACTTGTGCACTGTGGTAGAGTATAATTCCATTGTGGTTAAAATTTATTCCGATAAAGTCTCACAGTGTTATACACTAGTATTTACTGATGACCAAGTTTCGAGCACAATTTAGTGCTCAGTAAGTATTGCTGTATAACGCTGTAAGACTTTATCAAAATAAATTTTACCCACAATGGAATTATACTCTGATGATACTCCAACCTAAAACTGAGAGCTATTTTTATCACACTGGAGAGGAAGGCATCCTCTGTAACACTTTTATACAGTTTTTACGCAATTTTTTCATAAATATATGTATTCCATACACAAAAGTGTCTCCTTCATGTGATTGGTGCGTTCGAAGTCATTCGCTGATTGATGGCTAGTGGTGCTAAAAGTTTAACTTTGCCTTTCGGTTTTCCCTTCGTTTGATTTTGCTGGATTCTAATTCTAAGAATCTCCTGGCATATCGACTCCTATGAAGAGTGATTCAATGAAGTTTTTACGTTAACTTGATGTTATTTAGTTGGTAATGGGTAGTAGGGGAATTCAGAACGTGAGTTTCTTGCTACTTCAGACTCGCTTGTCGGGTGTAACTGCCCTTCTATGAATTTTGGTGATCTCAGTGGGATTTATCGTTACAAGTGTTAAAGCGTTTTTCACGAGCTAATGATCTTTTCGGTAAAATCCACCAGCGATAAATCCAAAAATTCGGCAAACAACAGCAAACACCCTTCTCACAAGACACAACCTCCGTAATTCGACATCCCAATGGATGACTCTTTGGCGTTTGAAATGATGGATGCTAAATTCGAGTCTCGGCTGGGACTTCACCACTAGCTGTGATGTTACTGCATTCTTAACCCCACTGCTAGACACCATTAACCATAATATTAGTAAGCTGAGATATTCACTCTTTCTGAAACAAATTCAAAGGTATCTTTTAGTAACCGTCATTTCTTCCAGATTTTAGTGACACTTCGTTCTTTTACTTAGAAATTTGAAAAAAATATTTTCATCACTATTTATCAGCCAGCGGCTGATTCAGTTTATGAAGCATTTTCTGATTTTGATTTAATTATAAACAGTGAATTATGCTTGAAACATTATCCTTTGAATAACACAGCAATTATGTGTGCATAACCAAGTAGACAAAAGAACTTTCTTCAGGTCACCAAGGCTTGAGCTAGTTTTTATAGTTTTGAAGCTACGTCACTGCAAAATATAAGACCGGATTCTACAGTGGTTCATCTTGGAATGTTGTAATATGCAATCAGAAACATGCTATTTGCATGATATTATAAACAAATTCAAAATTTTTATGCTAAACGTTATACGATACATACTACTGAATTCACATAAGTAGTTTGAGACCTCTCACACCAACCAACATGACTTTGAAGTTAAGTACAATTGTTCTGAACAACGAATAGCCATTTCACTTCTTTAAAGCTAAGTAAAACCCATCCAACCCATGAGGTGGAATAGTGAAACCAATATTTTGTAGCCACATTTAGTGAAAGTATTTCCCAAAAAGGAAATAACATTTAATTCAAGCACTTACTCGCAAATCCTATCTGGATGATCAAACAATAGGCGTAATAAAAATTCACCTGGTTGATCAGCTGCATACGTGCAAGGGACAAGAAGATAATGACCAGGTGATAATTTTAATCGTTTAACAACTTCTCTAGAGTCGAAGAAGAAATCCACACTGGCTATATGATGATTAGTTTCGAAAAATCCACGTGACATTGGTGGATTAGCACCTGCTGGAAGCTGGAAGTATCAAAAAGGAAAACAATAGAGATAACAGATAATAGGGAAATTAATCACTTAAGGATGAAATTATCAGGTTTGTTTATATATACAAGATTAAACAGTGTTTTATTACACTCTCTCTCTCTCTTACTACTGAAATAATAATAATAATAAAAATATCAACTCAGGTGTATGTGCCTGATAAAGACCTGAATAACGGCAAAAACAAATCAAAAACAATTTGTTAACTGTGTCTTAACGAGTATCTGCAAGCTTATCTGTACATAATTTATTATCTGTTACGCCAAAACATCAATGTTTCAGGCTATACAGATAGAGAGAATCTTTTTCTTCACACTCTAGGGTTAGTAAAGTTGCTTAAAATTTAGTGTATGGGAGAATATCAACATTTAATTCTCCTTGTGGTGAGTGGTAAATCAGTCACTTTTTATTGCATGTTGTCCGAACTCACCACTATTATGAACAGACAAAAATAGAAAGTAGCTATTTTTCACCATTTCGGACACGTGAGTTATCTATCTGTGGTGAATTGATAATTTTTAATTTATTGAATTGTGAGTCGGTGGTACAGCGTAGAATGCTCACCAACAACGCCTCACATGATGCGATGTCCGAATCTCTGCTGTTGCACTCCTCTACCTCGCTGAGCCTGTAGTAAAGCTGATAAAGAGGGAAGGTTAGACGTGAGGCTATTAATCTCACCCAGTAAAAATTGAAGCCACATTTTCCTCTCGGAACGTGAAGTAGTAAAACAAAGAGAATTCATTGAATAAAATTTTAAAAAATTCAGCAAAATCATTTAACTAGAAAATATTCCAACTGTTGAACTGAATGACCAGTTTTTAGTTTGTGTCTCTAGGTTATTGTTTAATTTTATCCTCTTATTTTTATAGTATTTCTCTACTAATTCGTTTCGTGTATAACAACAAACTTCATCAAAAACAAGTAGTGCATTTTTTTTTATCAACTTCAACAGGAAATGCTTGTATTCATCAACTAAAAAATATACGAGAACACTTAAACTATCTATCCAAAGAATATAGAATGGAGTGGGATGGAGACATATAAGCATATATACATACATATACATATATATATGCACACTCCTATGCATTCCGTGATTTTTCTGTCTCTATTATTACAGATAACTACAATTTATATGAATGCAGAAATTTCTTAATCCATAATGAGTGGATTTTCTTTATTTTCTTTCAAAAGTAAATAATAATAGTAAAATAAACTACAAGATGAGTTCACTTGGTTACAGTAAACTTCATTTTTACAAGAAAGTATGGATAACTATCTGTGAAGCAGGTAGATTTCGCAAATTTTAACAACAGGAAAAAGGCGTTACTAATGTTTCATAATACAAAGGTCATGTAGATATAAGAAAATAATTGTTTACCCCTTTTAAACAATAGATAGAAAAAGGGAGAGTATTAATTAAATAGTACACAGGAGAGAGAGTCTTGACTAACTCATAATTTTTGAAAAATACCACTGCACTAGAATACGACTATTATTATTATTCGTAGTCGAACTTGTGCATATTTCTATAATTATTTTAATAATAATAATAATTTGCTTTATTCCAGAAACAGTACTAGTGGTAGAGTGTGGAATTTTCGGCACAAATCTACAATATTTGCATCTAATTTGACTGTAATACAATCAATAAAGTCACTAGAGAAAGAAAAACATACATTATTTGAAGTTGACCACTGAGAATGAATGAAGGTGGCTACACCACTACCTCTTTTCTTCCTAGAGCATATTCGATCTTGTCTAAACAATGTGAAACCATTTAGAGAAACCAGGTTGTCGTCATAAAGATCATGGAGCCATGTTTCTTGTAATGCAACTATCGCCGTATTGTGATAAGTATCGGATGATAAGAGAGACTGGAGATGCATAATTTTGTTGGGAAGAGAATGGCAGTTTGAACTGACAATAACAGGAATAGTTGTGCGATATAATGGTGTCCGTTTGAGAGCACGTTGCCAACCACCAGACATGAAATTTGTTGAAGAAGATTTCACCATCGTCAACATCATCAACCTATGTGTCATTTTCAGTTCTAATTTATGAGGACTAAAACTCAAAGTTATACCCATACACTTTACAACTTCTTTCATCATTTTTCTTTAATACAATGTCAAAGTTTGGCAAAATAAATGACTCAGCTGAATGTTATGGCAAAGAATCAACAGAACTTCAGAATTCAATGGAAATCATATATTTAGTTGTAAGCCTTCACCGAAACTTAATCGGTTATGTTATGCAATCTAGGTAACTCAAGTTCCCAAAAAGCCACTGAGAGATTACTTTAAAATCAATTCTTCAAAATGACTTATTCAAAATTGCTTATATTCAACAGAATGACAAAATACTGGTACATAGAATATTTCCTAAAGACTCATCAACTATACAGTCCCAAGGATGGGAGCTTGTCTTCTGGAAGCTAACGTGTATTTCTGTGATGTAAAAAATAAGAACGAATATCTATAAATAGTCATCTTTTGGATAGTGCTGATTTAATAAACTAGATTTTTTTGTCTTCCCGCACCGCTGCAGTTGAAACCCAAGTTTAAATTAGAGCATAGAGAATGCTTATCTCAGTAGAATATTTAGGATTTTAGTAGCACCAAGCAAAATATCTTCAGTCCAGAGGTATTATTTATTGGGTGCCTGGACTAAAATCCGAGTTTCTCTATTAATGTGGTCATTTCTTAAACTCATACTATGCTCTAGTCAATATGGATTCTTATTCCAAATGGCTAGAAGTAATAGTTGCATGCAGTCCAAATGCGAAATTCTCCACATAGAGCTATAAGGAAGATTTTCAGTTGAGGAGGAATTCTCAATGTCTTAACTTAATGATAATGGTACTCATTCCACTGAAAAGAATTTCAAAGACAGGCTGAAAGATATCAGTTAGCGTTATCTGGATACAGCATTATATCATTCGCAATTAAACGCGTTGGTAGAAAACTTTGTACAAACACTGAAGGGTGCCAAAGCACCAGTAAATCCCAAACGTCTTAACGAACAGGAAAAGTGTGTCGACAACTTCTTAATCCAGTGTTGCGATAAGGAGCACACAAATACTCATGACAGTCCTGATAAACCCTCTGAACCTTCAAATCTCTTAAAACATCTCATAACCATGACTTTTTCTAATGTACATTATTATAGATAAAGGGATTATCAGCCCTCTGTAGGAGTCATGCTACGAAAAATGTGAAATCAAGTGCTAAAAATAGTGAAATTCGACATGTGGGTTAGGTGAAAGTTAATGAAGTAAGTTGTTTCACTAATAATTTTAAAGATCTCATAACTAATCCTCATTTTGCAGATAATTTAGAAAAAGAAGCGGACGAGTACCATGGAAATACTAATTGTGAATCAGTTAGAAGGCCTGAATGGCGTGAAAACAAACCGGAGTTCATTGAAAACATCCTGAAAGACATTTAACGTATGGCGGATGTGACGTCCTAATGTTACCACTACTGCACTATGTAAATTTTCATTCTAAACTGTTTCTGTGCATTATAATTATACAATAAAAATAATTCTACTGAATTCGAATAGCTGACTTCTATCCTCGCATTGCAGATGTCTGGAATTCTGCTTTATATTTTCGCTGAATAATGATTATAGTTACAAATTAATACTACTACACCTTTATACACCGAAAATAGCTGATTGTTTGTCATAAGACGTAGACGTGATATCCAACTATCGACCAAAGGGCGTGTATACTGCTCAGCGGTCCGCCCCGTCCTCCTTTATGGCTGTGAGACATGGCCATTGAGAGTGGAAGACATGAAAAGACTAGCCGTCTTTGATCATAGGTACCTGCGTTCTATCTCTCGTGTGAAGTAGTGTAATAGGGGGAGCATTATCGATATTGGACGTCGAGTGCTAGGAAAAGGAGGATAAATCAATCGACGAGATTGTGAAGCATCTGCATCGATTGAGATGGTTAGGATATGCGTTATGTATGCCTAGACATCGCCTTCATCAATGAGTAATGTAAGCTGACATAGGGTCAGGTTAGAAAAGAGTCAGTGGTGGTGAAACCAAAACATGTCACCAGTCAATGAAATCCACAACAGTTAGTCTTAGCCGCGTAGGAAGGTGTAGATCTCCTGGTTGGGGTCCTTGGGATAATAAACTCCAGTGGTTGGAAACAATTGGTGACATGGCTCAAAATCGTTCTCAGTGGCGCAGATGCATCCACTCCTTGTGACTTATGATTTCCAATTAAACTGTTTTGTTCTTCTTTATTACTATACCTTTGTCTCACACCTCGGTTTACTGTCTATATTATGCATTTCTCATACTTTCTTCTCTTGCTTTGTATGCTACATGGAGTGTGGCGACTTGAACTGCCGCACATATGTGCAAAGTTCTATGTCGAAAACAGACAGACAGACATAAGAAAAATCTGCCCATGTTCTAGTGAATTATAATTATCTCAGATAACTTTTTACTCGTGAACAAGGCAACATCGACAATGCGCAAAACAACCTGTGAACTTCAGTTGGCACAGTTAATTTTCTAATAATAATTCAGATTAATTCTGTTATATTAGTATATTATCATTGGAATGTGTTTTTCACTTATAAAAAGAAGCATAAAACAGCATTACTTCCCAAAAATTGTTCATATCTTCAGTCTACCATATGTTAGAAAAATTATTATCCTGCAAGTCATTTATTGACTAGAAGATAAAGACAAAACTGGACAATGTTTGAAGTTTGTTTAAGATAATATATAAACGATGCGTATGCATGCGTACGACAGATATCTTGAAGAAAAATAGAATAATTATTTTCTAAACTTCAAAGTCTGAATAGGATCAGTCAATAGAAAAACTGAAGAGATAAAAAAGAAAGACTCTTCAATGGAAATATGATGTAATTTGAAACAATTTTTAGAGAGGAAGATAAACACAGGGACAAACTTACTATTACTAAGGAAGTGGAGTCAACACTCAACGAAGATTATAAAAATGGCAATTGTGTTAACCATCACGTTACTGAACACTTTACTGATGTTTTCACAAAGAAAGGATTTCCCTTTAAAGGTAATTTTTTCTATTTTCTTGTATATGAGTATATAACAGTTTCCACCATAACTGGTAATTTTGGAGGAAAAACCGGTGCAATGTGTGAATAAAAATGAATTATTATTCGAGGATAGTGAGGTGTAAGTCTGAACTGATTTGCATGATTTTTCATCATTTACGTATTCTGTATTTTCCGCCATCCATATTTTAGTTTCATTATAAACCTCTACGTGTAGAACTGAGAAGCGTAGAAGTATTTTAGCGAAGACCTTACTAATAGCTTGCCAGTGTACTTTTAATTGCAAAAGGAAAGAAGTTAAACTATAGCACCCACCCTTGTACATGACTATTCATATGCCGTCTAGATTCATATGTGGTTTAATTCAAATTAATTATTTCTGCGTTGGTGGTTCAGCGATAGAACGCTGGTTAACCACGCAAGTGGTCCGGGTCGGCCCGACGCACTCCTAAACCTCGCCCAGACGGTAGTGAGGAAAGTAAAGAGGAAAGGTTGGGCATGGGAGTAGCAAACATACTCCATTAAAAAAAGAATAACATGAGACCTACTGAAATTTCACAGGTCAAACTGAAAGCTTTGTGTTCCACTCGGAGCGTAATAGAGTAAAATTTAAAAAAATGATAAACTAGGTACAAGTTGAAGCAATAAAATTTAAAGGAAATTCTCGAAAAATCACGAAATCTGCATCAACGAATAATATACGGTGACGCTAACACTCATCCTCAAATCACATAAAACCACAGTAAATAGTGCAAACAAAATATTTCAACTAATAGTATAATTAAACGAATGAGGTAAATCAGTAAACAGGCTTTGTAGGAAAATCCTGTTGGTCATGTAACTAGTTAAGCGTAAAAAGGAAAGTGAAGACTGTAACATAACAAATGTTCTTCATAAATGAGATATTTTTATTATCCTTTATGTAATGTTTAAGACACACTATTCTTAATCTGTCGGTCGGTTTTCCACATAGAACTTTGCACTGATGTGCGGCAGTTCAAGTCGCCACACTCCATTTAGCACACAAAACAAGAGAAGAAAGTAGAAGAAATGCATAATATAGACAGTAAACAGAGGTGTGAGACAAAGGTATAGTAATAACGAAGAACAATACAGTTTCATTGGAAATCATAAGTCACAAGGAGTGGATGCATCTGCGCCACTGAGAACGATTTTGAGCCATATCACCAATTGTTTCCAACCATTGGTTTTTACTGTCCCGAGGACTTCATCCAGGAAGTCTACATCTTCCTACGTGGCTTAGACTAACTGTTGTGGATTTCATTGACTGGTGACATGTTTTGGTTTTACCGCCGCTAGCTCTTTTCCAGCCTGGCCCTATATCAGCTAACATTGCCCATTGTCGAGGAAGGCGATCGATGGCTAGGCATACGTAACACATGTCCTAACCATCTCAATCGATGCAGATGCTTCACAGTGTCGTCGACTGATTTCCCCACCTTACCTAGCACTCGACCGAGGCCTAACCTCAATATTGCTCACCTTATTATACCACTTCACGTGGGAGATAGAACGCAGGCACCTATGACCAAACACAGCTAATCTTTTCATGTCTTCCACTCTCAATGGCCAGGTCTCACAGCCATAAAGGAGGACAGAGTGGACTGTTGAGCAGTACACCCGCCCTTTGGTCGATAGTCGGATATCGCGTCTACGCCAGAGACGGCGTAAACTGGCATATGCGACATAAATTGCAACATAAATTAGTGATATTTGTATCATATTTATTATCACCAAGCTAGGCACAGTAAATTTGGTAGAGAAGTTATAACGACAAGATGACCCATAAACTTAAGAAATACAGCGTGTATCAAATTTATTCAGAAATTGACTGTCTAACAGTTGTTTTGTGATTGATTCAGTATCAAATATGAAGACATTAGAGAGGCTTTAGACCAAAGTGTGATAAAAAATAACCCATATGAACTATGAATACAGACCGTTTGTCCTGACTTTTTCTCATTGAAATTTTTGTTTCAATTACATATATTCTGATATTCAACGTGATAATTGACGAAGAGTTATTGAGCAGGTAACAGGCATAAAGTCCACTGTATTTTAACCAGTTGCTTTAGCGAGCGAGATCACTTCCTTGGATATCACATAAGATATGAGCTGACTAGAGACTAGAAAACGTTGTTCAGTTTACGTACCACTGTATCTCGAGTACTCATGACTATTATCAAAGAGGGTGTAAAAGCCATGTAAACGTTGATTATAATTCCACACATTCAATATCAACATAGTACTATTGGGAAATATATAACTTTGAATTTACCATCTTGTCCTCTTACTTATTTAATTTGAAATAAAACATTCTCAGTAATTACAGTTAAATCTTTTAATACAAGACTAACAT
Source organism: Trichobilharzia szidati (assembly GCA_944472155.2). Lineage (NCBI taxonomy): Eukaryota > Metazoa > Platyhelminthes > Trematoda > Strigeidida > Schistosomatidae > Trichobilharzia > Trichobilharzia szidati. Next base: position 143,224,346 of record OX235271.1, read on the forward strand.
AAATAATAGCTACAGCGTTACATTGAGTTGAATAGGGACGCCCAAGCTTATTCGGACACAGACGTGGTAATCGATCGCAATTACTAGGCTACTCCATCATCGTACATAACAGCTATGTGTTTCCCCAGCCCTCTATAGTTAAGCCAGAACAAACAACGACCTGGGACCGAAAGTATATCTAACAGTATCCGTGCATATACATTTACAAAAAGAAACAATAATATACACATATATATGACCAATGCAGTTTGCATGAAATAACCATAAGAGGATGTACAACCATCTATATAGTTTATTTCCAGACTGACCTTGATCACCTTATCACAATAACAGAATCTGAACTTACTGAGATAGAAAAAGAGTCTATATTTGGCTCGATGTGACCGTCATTTTTTGGACTGATATATATATATATGCATATATTTACATATATCGTTATCACATCAAGCTAAATATAGATTCTTCTTGTACTTCATAAGGATATACACGAAGTTAGAGGAAAAAATTACAGTGAAACTACAGCAGACAAAAATGTAAGGAAGAAAAAATAGAGACGAAATATAATAAGAATTTAATGTATCTAAAAGATCACAATAAGTTGATATATAGGCATCACTGAAAACCATTTTAGGCGTGTTACTAAAAGTCTCCTACCATTGATTCCTAATTTTTCGGAGACTCCAGCCAAGCAGTTTACACTCAGCTACATTGCTGAAAAAACTGAGGTATCAAGTATCAGTCACATAAATTTAATCAAAATTTGATACAACATGTTATTTTCGAGGAAAAATAATATACCGAATCTACTGATTACATTAAAATTCACCTACAGAAACCGAAAATCCTTATGCTTAGGTTGTTCTAATTGGAACTACTACTACTACTAATAATAATTTCGTGTGGAGAAATATTACCTTTACGGAAAATTATTCAAATAAACTTGAGATGACTTAGAAATAAAAAAGTGGCAAACTAATTAATAAGCTTCTCATAAGTAAATACAAACTATTTTATTATAAGTTTCCAGATAGTAAATGTAACAAATTTCCTGGAATAATCTGAGCGCCGAGTTAGATCGAATCATTATAAATTATTTAAAATAATCCCAGTGTGTGTTTAAGAAAAATTAATCGAAACAAGGTTTTTCTGAACTTTCTATAGTTTGGTTTGTAAGGGTTTGTTATGTTTTTACGAGTTGATCATGGATTGATATCAGTTAGAGAACCACTGAAAACCAGCACTGGAATACTGGACAGCTGCTGTTTCATCCTAGTTTGGGAATCATCGGCTAGTGACTTGCTACAGGATGGAGTTTCCTGGAGTTCTAGTGAGAAGTCGTGACCAGTGAGGTCCAATTAGATGTCACGTGTGTGGATGGATTTCCCACCAACGACAATGGTTGGGGTCGTGCTAAATCACGAATTGGTAGAAGTTAGAATTCATGAGCCATTGAATTGGGTCCCAGTGGCTGAATGGTATACGAGTTTTTCTGAACGTTTCACTGAGTAAGCCACAGCTTCTTCAGCAGAATTATTCGGATTTGATTAACCATCAAAGTATATGGTTAAAAATTACATAAATTGAAGTGAGTTCCTTTGAAGGTCACTTGTCAGTAGACATTTGTACCAGCAGAAAAACGTAAACAATCATCATATATTTGTCAAATTGTTATATGTGCATATTTGTCTGCATGAGCGAGCATGTGAGTGAATGTTGTTTGTTGTATGGGATACACATACACATTAAAACATGATAATATTTTACAGTCGTCATAATGTAGGAGTGAGTTTTGTTTTTTCCTCGTTTACCTTGCTTTATTAGGTCCTACCATATAGTTCTGCTGAAAAAAAACTGTGGCTTCAAAAGTGAAACGTCCAGAAAAATTTTGTTTTGTATTTTTTTCTTTCTTAAACACGCTGGGATTATTTTAAATAATTTATAAAGATACTATCTCATCTTTGAAAATGAGTTAGCAACTCGGTCAAATCACGAATAAACAACCCTTATATTATTTCAGGCTGAAAAGCACATTTTTTTTCTAAGGCACGTAACATGGAGACGAAAACAATGACTTTTCTGAATGTTTTGTAAACAAATGACTTCCGACAGTTGACATTTTGTTTAGTGATATCTCTCACGACTATGATTTATTATTTGCAAGCAGAAATTTGTGCAGATAGTGTTCCAATGAACTTTTACAGAAACATGCAGGTATTTTTCTTTTTTTATTAAATTTCCTTTAGGTATGTTTTTCTTCTTTCAAAATCTTATCTGATGACTCCATTGGTAACTGTTTCCTTTGATGAACTTGTACAAAACACAGTGAGGACAGATTTTGCAAGATACGGTGAATTTATTCTGCCACATAAGATTCACGTCAGTTGCGTAAAATTTGAATTATAAAATAAATAGGCAATCATAATAGCCTCATTTTTATATAATTTAAGGGAATGACGAGTTCATTTTTGTAGGATAGAATAAAGAGCCTCCCAAAAAGAAGAAATATATGATTTCCAAATTATGCAAGAAGCTAGAATAGTAAGATTATGATCAGAATAAAAAGTATTATTATGTTGTAACGAAGTCAATATTTTAAAATCTGACATAAATATAAATGAGCGCATATTAATGAAATGGTTTACGTAGACAAAATGATTGAAGTAAATGACAACAAAGGCATTCATAAAGCATCGACTAATATGAAAGAAGGTGGAGGCAGATATCAAGTTAAGCTATAAAAGCATACAATGCAAATGGAATGCAATGAAGTCCTTGAACAGTTAAATGAAGGAGTTAGTGTTTGCCGAGTTTGTAATCCATGCACTGTTCTTCGAATGGCAGCAGCCTCAGCAATTTGAAGTATTGGCAAAATGTTTTGTCTGTACACCGTATGAAAATATTCTGAGGTGTCAACCTGGTGTCTTATGTGATCTAAACGAGAAGCTATGGCACCATTATGCAAGACTGAACCTCCAAGTTATAGACTGCTAGGTCCGTATTCAAGAATAGTGACTGATAATTTTCTATCCATTCTTCCTATGTACTTCCTTTCGCACTTACGCATGAAAATCAGTTGGAGGTTACAACAAACGGGGGTCCGTTCGTTTTGGATTATACAACTGAACGCATTGTTTTTTACAGCAGTACCAATTCAGAGGTTGGTAGGCTTTTAGTAGTGCACTTTTCGCCCTTTTGTTAATCGTTTCTTCAACCCCATCACTTTGAAATCCGTACTTTAGAAATAGGTTTTTTTGACAGTACAGTACTCAGCTACTCAAACTCACAGAAATTTCGGATACATTACTTACTGAAAGTGATTACTTTTTTAATTACTCACTGGAGGAAATCTTTCCTACTCTTTGGTAAATCACGATGGAATCTTATGAGATAAAAGCTGTTCTTTTTACGTTATTCAGATTTGGTAATTATTTGCTTGGCTAAGTATTACTGATAACTAATATTTTAATTTATCATCACATGGATTTCTATGAAATGTTTTATTCTAATTCGTCTCTACTTGTCCTCATAACAACATCCATGAATGACATCCTACAGTCGACTTATAAGATGCTGTTGGTCAGCCTTACTTCAGTTTTTCACCTTTAACTTCCATGATTTAGGGGGCTCACTTAAAAAAATGTATACGGCTTCGATTAGAACACTATCACTTTCAAAAGTATTCTAGGTGTTCTGCCAAATTATTTGAGTTATAATGTAATTTCAACTGTAGAACATTTGTAAACATACTTCATATATCCAGCCAGTGTTTGTTTTATTGTCTGAAGTATGCGTGAGGTTTACGTAACATCAGATGTAAAACAAATGTGACATTTATAATGAAGAACGTGAAAAGCCATGAGCACATTATTGAGACCTGAGGAAAATTAGCTTAACCTAAGGTATATGAACAGGGAAAACTATTTTGACCAGTATAATTAAACTAGAAATATATTAATTCAGTTAGTAATCTGTTGAACAGAATTTGCATCTATCCCAGATTTTACTTTTTCCTAAGAGTTATTGAAAAGCAACATAAAATAAGTAGTTTTAAAGCCAGTGAGTAGTAAACTTACTCGATATAAAACAAATCCAATGGAAGCCAACCTTGGAGCCCGATGACGTAATCGACGACGATCTGACTGCATAAGAGCAATAACTGTGGTTGCGAAACCATCAGGATCATTCGGATCGGGTGAATTAATTACCAGTCGAAATTGAGGATTAGCCCAATGACTTGAGCGAATATATGGACGACCACCACAAGATACACCTCGAAGCCATCGACCACGTAAATGGACTGATGGAAACTGGTGAGGAGGATGATAAGCGCCAGTAGATTTAGCAGTCACTGGAGGTGGTTCTGTGAGATGACAAATATCTAGATAATCGAAGTTGGCAATAAAATCCTCAAGAGACATCCTAAAATAGAAATGTAGTTATATGAATGAAAGGTCCACCATGAACAGAACAACAGTTTAACTACGATTCTACGGTACTGAAATTATGAGACATCTACAAGTTATTTGTTTAGGAAATGTGATTGATTTATTAATTATATGTGGTTCCAATCATCCAATTAGTCTCTGAAGTCTACGTGACACCTGAACCCTGTTTTATACTAACAGCTGTTTACTGAAAACAAAACATCCACATCCTGTCTACAGTACTGCAAAGTGTTGACACAAAATGAAATTTAATCATTATTCATTACTCTCTTGGATTCAGTGAGTTTCTTAAACTGTGTCATCTTTCTGTGAGTTGTGTCTTCTCTAGTTTACGTTTATAAATTTTATTCAGCTTTTAGTTTGAATATTTGGATGAAACTGATTAAGTTACACAATCTGTAGTGACACTTCAACTTTTCCTGAGTTCTTAAAACTGTCAATGGATTAGGCCAACTACCTACTTCAACAGATAAGCAATCATTTTATTCTGTACTATCTTCTTACTATTGTTATCACTCACTAGGCGTCATGAAACTACATCTGAGTCAAATAAAATCAAAATAAGGAGACAAACTGAATGTTAATGATATTGGCGACAATACATTAACATACATGTGAAAGCTCCACTAGATATGTGTTCGTCTACACTACCTGTAACATATCTACTAACGTCTGTATTAGATATCCAAGCTTCTAGAAAAAAATACATGATGCTCTGGAATTCATTGCAGATGGCATGCTCGAATCTTCAATTTCAACGGATTCTTCCTTTGAACTCGTCTTTATTGACATTTAGTCCGTAATATTCTTTATTGATGCTGAAATAAAGTTCAACACTATTCACTATAATAAAAATATAAACGGATATGGAATGACTACTTCCTTCTGCTAAAAATTATACTTTTATCTAAGTTTTTGTGTTTTCTTATGGAAACAACACATCAGGGATGTCTCGTGTATTAACTGTTAGAAGTCTAAGGATATAAATATTCTTTCTTTGTTTTATGCTAATTGTTATGTAATTCACATGCGAAGAGGAATCCCAAGACAGATTTGCCTTCCTGGATGTCCTCCTTACAAGAAAACCAGGTGGCAGCATAAAAAGAAATTTGCATAGAAAAAGTACTTGGATAGGACAATATACACACTTTCACAGCTTCGTTCCTATCAAGTACAAAAGAAATTTAGTGAAGATTCTCAGCCACAGAGTTAGAGCTATATGCTCTGAAGAAGTAATTAAAGATGAATTAAGCATGGTATATGATACTTTAATTGAAAATGGTTATCCTGACAAATTCATCAAGAAACATATGACAAAGAAGGCCGAAAAGGACTACCCACTATCTGTAAACAAGAAGCCCCTTTATATACGACTACAATTCAAGGGCGATAAACCAAGTGAGTTAATTACAAAGAAATTAAGAAAAGCAGTTCAAAGGACTTTTAATGCTGGCGAACTACACATCTTATTCTCTACAAGACCGATGGTGCTACGTTGACTGAAAGATGAAGTACCTAGAGTGGCCACTTCAAATTGTATTTATCAATTCAACTGCGCTTGTGGAGCGAGTTATGTTGGCCGTTGCTCTAGGAACTTGATTTTTCGTGCTCGAGAACATATCCCACTATGACTAAGTAAAGGTGTAGTGAAAACCATTGAACCATCTGGTGCAAACCGGCCACAAAGCCAGCCAGCATTGAAGAATCCTTCTCCATTATATACCGGGTGTCTTATAAATTGCCAAAATCATCGAAGCACCGTATGCTCCAAATAGTAGAGGCTGTTGCAATGCGCTTCAAACAAACAGTGCTCTGTGTTCAAAAGAAGCAAGTCCAGCCCCTACTACTGCCCTGGCCCTCAGTAGAGACTATAAATTCACGAATTTGTAATATTATCTTTCCTAATTTTTCTGACATTCAGCTTATTTTATGTTGATGGTACTGAGCTGTAATCTGTCAATATTATTGATTCAATGTTATTTAAACAACATTAATGCTGTTCATAACACTAATTCATTCATTCACTATAATGTATATATAACTGTAGAGCCTGATGATGAAGTTATCGAAAAGAGTACTCTTTGTTCAGTATCTTTTTTTTGAAAATTTTAATTGGCATTTTTAATCAGTTAAAATGTTATATTTGAGTTTCATTAAGTTCATAATATTCATCATAAATATTGTTTTTAATAAATTCATATAGAACACTTGCCAAAACTCTTCTTGAGCTTTTACTAAACCAACTTTTAAACGATCCTGTGGAGGAAGACTAAGCCATTCAGTTGAACCTTCAGACCATGCACCTGTCCAATCAACTCGAACAGAAGGCCATAAATTTCGTAGACGAACTAAACGTATTAATCGGCTTCCTGATGCATCTGTAAGCCGAAGTTTTCGACAGTCTGTTAAGCCAAACGCTTGACCAGGAACAAATCCCACTGGTATTACAAAACCTGGACCAGGTACACCTTTAGTCTAATTCATAGAAAAACAAAGGGTGAAGACATTAATTAATGAATGAAAATGAAAAATAATGAAACGAAATCAACTTCTAAATAACTTCGACAATGAATCTAATATCTTCATGAGAAGTGTAAGGAAAAAATATGCGAAATTAAATCATATTACTGTTTTATCTCTATGCTTACAGAATAAGACATTCATTGTAAATTTAGAGCATCTCTGATTAGACTGTTGACAAGGTCAATGATATAAAAGTCATTTTTAGATCAATGAACTGAACAAAACATCCTATTTTTTTAACGATTTTTATACCGATACTGAGTTTTAATGAACTTAATGGACAAGTTCAGCTAGATGTTTGGCATTTTTCAACCTTGGAACAATGTTTTAGACTAACTAGTATGTGTTACTCTAAAAAGTAGATTTATATGTTTATTAGTAAGGAAAAATGACTTTTTAATTATCTATTATTGTTAAACTAGAAGTCCATTGCCATCTTTATTTGGAATATATATATATATATATATATATATAGGATGTGCTCATTTAAACTCTACAAGCAAGACATTTAAAGCAAAGAGGATGACTATTGACCTGTTAAGATGAAGTAAAGTCGATAAGTTTGAAAAGATATTTTTATGAGTAAGATAAACAGTGGACAAACCCTTGTACGCGAATTCACTCATTATTCAGATAAACACTTGACATCAAATACTACAGAAAATTGAATAAATCAAATTTTTCTTTCCTTTTGAAAAGCGTATTATACCAGAAAAATCATCTCAACAGTTTGAAAAGCAATGTTTGTTTTTTTTGAAAAATTATTGATAAACTTATTCAACTTGAGATAGGAAAGGCTTCAAAAAAGAATGAAGATTTCAACCTTTATCATTTAGAATTCCCTATAACTACGTTTCCTGTAAAGTTGACACTTCGACAACAAATTTTATTTTATCATATGTTCATTTGGTAATGAAACGAGTATGGAGTGTTTCACTAACTGAAGATAAAAACAAAATTAAATTAAGTTAATGTAATAGTGTGGTCAAGATATTTGCCCTAGTATAAAATTTAAACTCAGGACGATGGTCGACAGTATATAAATCGTGTTATCTACAAAAATTAAATAGTTGAAGTGTTACTGAAAGATAGTTTAGTTCCTAAGGCTGATTACTCGGTTTTGAATTATACAAAGCCAGGGGTTGCTGGACGCAAAAAGAAAGTAATTGAACCTTCATAATGGGTTCTGATTTAAATGTATACCACCCGAGGATTATGTGACGGTGTGAGTAAAGTCATTTACACATTGTAAATCGGATGAACATTTTTTTCGAATCAAAAAACTCACTACAAACGAAAGCAGTCAGGTATACATATTACCTTTGTCAAGTAGTATATAGGGATATTTCAACTCTACATTCATCTCATCAGAACAAATTGTTCTCACCAGAATCCATTTGCTGTCTAGCTGCCTTTGGTTTATAAAGATTACCCCCGATTATATCAGCTTGCAACTAAATTAACCCCAATACCTTGTCTGTTTGAGATCTTTATTTTGTTAATTTAAAATGTTATAAAATTGAAGATACAGTGATTTCACTTTTCACTGTGTTTGGTGAGAAATAATGAAGGAAACTTCAAAGGGAACCAGAGAAGTAATATCGAAGTGAAGTTAAAATCATATAACTTTCAAACTTCCTCTCTTCCTCATATTCACTAGTTCTTTCCACGTGGTAACAGTAGCATTCGATAAAAGCTATTATATGCCAGTCAATTATTATACGTTAAATCAATTGCTAAGGATGCAAAATAGAAACCAAAACATCTGAACATACCAGTATCTTTTTAAAGATAAAATTACAGTTTCATTCATGTAAAAAAGAACTTTAACATTATTATGCATTTATAAATACAGTAATTTATTTTATGTAACACAGAGTAGAACAGTGCTCTTGTGAGTTCATCTTTCATCCAAAATCGATACACACCACGAATCATTGATTGGAATATCAAACCAAAAGTTCAGAGGAACGAAACATTACTTGATTCAAAAAAAAACTTTACATGGGAGACTTAACCTGCGATATCCTTTAGTGAAGAATCTCAGCATTTTTAAGAAGAACATTCTTCGCAGCAATCCTAACAATAGTGTCCTCCAGTTGTCTGTTTATCTACAGAAACCATAAGGACAAGATCCTGCATTTGAATACTTCTATATGCATATATCAGTTCATCTATTGCTGTAGAGTCAGATATATTCGTCATCTGAAGCGTATCCTATCTAAAAGGTTCATGAACTCTATCCCACAAGAGGGAGGTAATGGCTCTATAAGAAGTGAGGTGATAAAATATCCTGTTATCACTGGTCTTTCCATCTCAACAAACGCCTCCTTCAAAGTATTCTACAAAGTGCAGAGTAACCCGCCAAAGGCAGTATGCTTTCGTCTTTTTGAGTTGCTGAGGCTTCAACCAAACAGTTAGAAAAACCGGAGCTATGCATACAAAACATCCAACCACTTCTACTATCATGATTTCTACTGACTTGACTTTTGTTTGTATGTTTTTCCAACTCCTTATAACTCATGTATTTCTTCAGAACTCTTACATAATTCCATATTTTCCTTCGTTTCTATCTGCATCCTGATTACAACTCATTCATTAAATTATTCATCTGACCATGTAACTTCAATACACTTATTTAACTCCTTTTATGCGATGACAAATCTCAGCAACTATGATTGTGACAAGTCATCACTTTTGTTACTACCTTCTTTCGTGAAAACTGTATAGCTAAAGTAAATGAATTCGCTGACAAGAACCTCTTCACTGAACTGCGCGTTTTGTTTTCATTAATGTCTAGATGGGGATTATTAATGTATTTTCAGTTTTTACACTTGACCTCCAATAACTGTTAATGTTATGTAAACAAGAAATGATATCGGAACAAATTTAAATCAACAGTTCATTTGATGTAGACCATCGAAGGTGCTTAATTCACAGTTTACTTCCTGAAAACTTCACATCGATATAACATTTTATCGGTTAGATTATTTGCAAGTGTATTTAAAATTTTTAAAAAACCAACTTACTTTTATTCTCGCTGTAATTAAACTACGACGGTCAAATGACTTGATCAAAATATCATCCAAATCAGATGGTGGTTGAAGGCCTTGATCTTCTGCACCTGGCAGTGTATACGATTCTGTCAAACCACCAGTCAAGTCATCCATTGCATCTCCAACGAGTCCAACATTTAAAGCTTCATATGATCCATTTAATCTAAAAATTTGTTGGAAATATTGAATCTACTGGTTCATAACAAAGTGACAATTAATAAGAGATTAGATAATTAGTCAAATGGATTATAAACAATGTGGTTTGTGCCGAAATGTTCAGTGAAAGCTGTATATACTGTAATATTTTTGAACAACAAGATCACTTAAGTTTATTTGTTTGCTTACTGCTTACTTTAGACAAGTAAATATCAAGTGTTGGTTTTCAGGTATTCATTGGTCACAGGATTAGTCACGAGCTGATATGAGTCACAGAACCACTGGAAAACCTGAGAGTAAAAGACAGCTGTTTCTTCCTAGTTTGGGACTCCTCACAGTACGCATCCACCGGAGTTCGAACCCAGAACCTTCAAGTGACACGGCCAGCCCATTGGGTCCCAGTGGCTTAATGGTCTACGAGCTAGATCGCCTTGCAACCAGAAGGCCTGACTTCGAAACCCATTGGTGGGTGCGCACTACTGAAGAGTCCCAAACTAGGCTGGCAAAACAGCTGTCCAGTACTCCCAGGTTTTCCAATGGTTCTCTAACTGATGTCAGCTCATGATGAAATCCTCCATCCAATCAAACAAAATTCTTACAAAAGCAATACTTGAAAATTAATCTGATGCTCACTAGTGACTGGCCCTATTTGGGCAGTTACCTGGGGTTCTAATGAGAAGCCGTGATCATTAGGGTGCAGCAGGTTGAAGGTGAGGCAGTAACTCATCGAAGAAGACAATACGAAGTGGTCGCGCTATGTCGTGCATTGGCAAAAGTTTGAATTCACAGGCTTGTCACTGAACCGGGTCCCAGTGGCTTAATGATCTACGAGCTCGCCGTGTGACCAAAAGGTCCTAGTTTCGAACTCCGATGGGTGAGTGTTGATGAAGAGTCCCAAACTAGGACAAAATGGCTTGCCGATACTCCCAGAAGTAAAAGTAACTGATATCTTTGGTTAGTGTATAGAATATTAAGGATTTTGAAAACAGTTCAATACTAGTGAGTAACAAGACTGCGTCTAATTGGGTAATATCCAAAGAGTGATTCAGAGAATTTAAACTTACACAACCCGTAGCTTAGTCTTCATCACAGTCCACGTTATGTGTTTTTCATCTTTTATTAAAGCTTATGTATAATGCCTATCTCATCATGCTAATTACTGAAATACGAAGAAGAATTATGTTACTACAGCAAGAAACAATAGAATCTTTTCAGTCATTTATGACAGAGCTAATATTTCAAGTATTTTCACTATCAGAAACCAATTTTGAACTTGAATTCAGAACCGTACATGTTAAATGATACCATCGATCTGTAAGCCTGCTAAATTTTCTATAAGCCAATGATAATTAGAAAACTTAGGATACATTGTAAAATAAACATTTGCATTTATTTCAAATAATTTAAATACTAAATGAAAAAAGTAAAACTTAAATGCTCAACTAACTTTGCATATGCTTTTTCTAATAAAGTTGGCCAAAACTCAGTTAATCTTCCAGAATGTACAAACAATGGCTGGCCACCAGGTCTGACTGGTAGACGATCATCAATGTAAACTTCTTCCCAGCGACCAAAACGCCAAAATCGAAAAGCAAATATGCCAGCATACCATTCCACTCTAAAAGACTGTCCAGTAGGAATAGTGCGACTAAGTAGACTAGGCTGGCTGGCTATGGCAGCCAGTGCGGCAACAACCCAACAGTCACCTATAAATGTTTATATTATATTATAATAACATTGAGGGTAGGCTTCACCACTTAAAATATACATAAATGCACTAGTTATACACATTAAAATGTGAAGTGGTTAGTCAAAGTATATAACCGTTCAATATATAATAAGACAGTTACTATTCTAACTGACAATAGAAGAAAACATCTTGTCTGATAGGTAATCAAAATCCAGAAACAGTGGTTCGTAGATCACTGCGCAAATTAGGTACTTTATATAACCTTTCGTTTCGTGGCATGGTGTTCCACACAAAACCAATAAGTGTCGAAATTTGTTTTATTTTCAATTGTCAAATAAAACAATTTATTTGTGACAATTAGAAATTATTATCTTATTCCATTACGTCCCCAGTGGAACTTTAAGCTAGAACGCCGAAATTTCGGTAGCAGTGGTAATTATTTTTACGGGATGGGGTTACTAGCCTCATACCCAAACCTTCCCTCTTTACCAGTTTTATTACTGGCTTAGCGAGGTAAAGGAGTGTGACGACTGGGGATCGAACCTCCAACCTCATGCGTAGTTGGCAAGCATCCTACCGCTGTGCCGCAGACACATGGAAATTAGAAATGGCATTAAAATATAGAAAACATAAACCTTTTTTCCTTAAATGAAGTTTATTGCCAGATACCTCTAGCTATAAATGTGTAACAAGACTTCGCATTTCAGAACTGTTTCAGAGTAAAATATTTAATAAATATAATCTCTTTTCTTAATATACGCCTCCACCTGTTTCATTTCACACATCCGCTATTTCATTATGAACCTCTCATTGCAGTCTTACTATCTCCTATGTTAAATATGTAAGTAGCACAATCCATACCGCCTAGTTTTCTTTCTTACCCCTCTGAGTTACATCATTTCTCTCTATAATCTGGTATCCATTTTTGTGATACAGTTCTTGCATTTAACTTATCATTTTATACTCAGTTCTTGATCACCTCTAACACTGTTATTGACACTACTCCGGCTGTCAACGGTGGGAGTTTACATCGCTCCGGTGCGACAAAACTTGGTCTGTTGGATCTAAAAATTATTCCTGTTTCCCAAGTAAAACTTGTGTTAAGTCTTGATGGAAAGTAATTGACTCAAAGGCTTGGCTGCTTCTGCTGCTGGATTCAACATAGAATTTGGCACCGAAGTGCAGCAGTTCGAGTTGCCACGTTCCAAATAGCACACAAAGGTAGACAGGAAAATGAGAGAAGAGAATCAATAGAATTTAGATAAGTATAAGAGTGAAACAGGATGAGTAATGGTAGAAAGAAATATGAAGGTTACAGAGACTGAATACATCTGCGTAAGCCATTGACAACGATTTTGAGCCATGTCACTTATTGTCTCTAGCCATTGATTCTTAGAGTCCCGAGGCCCCCAACCCCCCAGAGGCTTGGAGGTGCGTGTTAGGATAGCCTGTGGATAGTTCATAGGAAGTGACACTATCTTGAGACACAGGCTTTATGACTTTAGTGCTGTTTTTTGATCTGAGAGAAAACAACATCACAAACACTTTCTTAGCTACCTTAAACATTCGTATTTGTTTAGCAGTCTCTAGTGCACTAGGAACTCATTAATTAAATTTAAGTGATCATGTGACCCACTGTGTTGATAATTTAACCAAATACTACTGGAAATAGAAATGTGAAGAGAAAGCACCCCAGTTTGCTTATGTTTCATTGTATCAGGAGTAATGGAAAGTAAAGGACACATTTTGGTGCACTTTACAAGTATTTAGAGATAATCACTATGTTATTATTTTAATTATCCTTGCTGTTTTTCTCTCAGTATAACGTTGTTTTTCTGAACATCTGATGCTCATAATGTGCAAAGTTTATAATTAAATACGTAATGCATGAACAATTATGTGTATCAAAAGTAAACTGGATTTCACTTTTGTATTATGAGAACTATATACCTTATACAAAAGTTTCACGCGAAACAAAGCTATAAATTTTGTGAGACAATGAAAATAGAACTCAGTTGGGAACCATGTTCACGTACTCTTGACGATTTGAAACTTATAACTTCCTATCATAAGATTTCGCCACTGTATTGTCTAAAACTCAGCTCTGTAGATCTCATTTCTACGCATCTCTTAACTTTCCGTATACTCCCTTTATTCCACCAAAGAAAGGTTCTAGTATGATACGTATATGATAACAGTCTACAGACTACTGAATACAAGTCTGAACAAAATCTTGTCTGTCAAATCAAGCTTTTTAAACCAAATAAGATCTAATAGTGGGTTTACTGCGACCTACCCAATTCTCCTTGTCTCAGCTCACTTAGTTTTATACCGCCTTCCCCGATAAATTCTGGAACAGCAATTTTCCTTGGTGCTATCCCCATAGAACCACCTCCACTGTTTGCCGCAACTATTTCACTTGGACGCATCCAAACAATATGGCATGGTGGTCTCTGACTGTAGTATAGACTTGAATCATCTGCTGGAAATGATGAATCACAAAATAAGTGTCCCGAACGAAGAAGGTCTTGCCGAATCTTTTCGAATGAGTTTGAAGGTCCACCAACAGGACTAAATATTGTGCTAGGTCCACTCATAAGCATTGGACTGGGGCTTGCTCCTGTAATATGCACGCAACACAGAACAAAACACAAATTATATACGGTTGTATCACTTACTTATGCTTTTCTAAACATCAGATGATGGAACACAGAAACAACTAAAAATTGGGTTCTGAAAGGTGTTTGAATGTGTTTCGAACACACATTACACAACTTAAAATCTGTTTATAAACAAGGACATTGTGTTACGGACTCTTTTTACCATGGGGAAAAATATGGACATGTCCATTACCTAGAAAGTACCTTCGTTTTTCATTATAAACTACTACTGGTGACCTCAGCAAGTTTGATGAGGCAGCTTCGAATAAATATAAAAGATCGGGAATCACTCATTTTTAATTCAGGAATTGCAAATGAAATTTATTCGTTGTAATATCTTTCTGTTAGCTACAAAAATATGGCTGAAGGATTACATGAAAAGCGTAGAATATATTACACTTTCCAACTGATAGCTTTTTTGTGAGGAAGCACATTTGATTTAGGATGTAACCTGAAAATAAGTTAATATTTTAGTTTAAAGATTCTCTTGCCAGCTGCTGATACTAAAATAATTATTCATTAATATGACTTCATAAACAGTTTTTAAGCATATAAAAGATAATATTCAAAAGATTGTCTTTCCTCTGAATTAACCAATAATTAGAATTAAAAGTTTGAGTAAAATCCAAACAGATCAGATTACTTTAGAAGTAAAACTTAACGGTCCGTACTAAATGGACTCACGAAAAGAGATTGAAGACTTATGATGATTACTTGCCTATGAAGTAAACCACTTTGCACAAATTCAAGAACACCAAATCTCTGAAGTTAAATAGGTATAAACGTAAAAAACTTTTATACAGTTTTAAGAGCCCTAATAAATAAACACCGTACAGATTGCTACATAAACACAAGAACTTAAAGTAAATAATATAAATAGGTATAAAAGTAAGCTAAGAACAAAAGATTCTTCATTCCAAAGACGTTCAAATGATAAAAAATATTTTAAGTTTTGATCTTCGCCACTCTTATTTTATATGGCTGAGCCCCTCTTATCATAGTAAGTTATTAACCCTCTATGGAAGCTAAAACTAACCTAGCACAAGGTAAAGCAGGGTCGCCTGAAACAGTGAACGACGAGTAAAATGTTGATACGTCAGGTTATCCTATGTCAGATTACGCACATCAGGACATTATGAGTAAAGAAAGCACCAGCGCCATGGAAGTATGAGCCACATAGACAACTGTTATCTAAAGTGCTAAATATTACATCCTAAGTGAAATGAAAACCAATGAAATTAACTTTCAACAGATGAAAGTGTCTATCAAAAAGAAAATCTTGCAAAACCAACCTAAATATTTTAATTTCATTGAAGTTTCGCTATGATAAATATGTTACAGTTGCAGGTATTTTTGACTATTTGGATGATCTCTATGAATACACTAACATTTTACTTATTTTTTGTGATGTTATGAAGAGATTAAAGGGTCATTTGGAACTGCAAGTTTGTTGTCAACCTTGGAATAAAATTAAATCCATAAGAAAGTTCGTTCAATAATGGGGTGTAATATATCACTATAAGGATAAAGATTTCTAGAAAAAAAAGAAGTGGTAAAATTCCAACAGAAGTACTCCACACACAACCATTTGCGGATAATTTTATTGTCAATAGTCCTGAAACCCCTACTTACTACAAATTTCATAAGGATGTATGTTTTGCAAATAAGCTTATTTGCAAAACCTACAACAAACCGTGTTATTTTCAACTGTGTTCACCAAATGACACATAGATACCGGTATAACCAGAGAACATCTTAAACAGTTTTACTTAAGATCATCCTACCAACTTATTTGATAATCGGAAATATGAATAAACACATACATCTGATATAATTTAGAAAATGACTGACAAATGGACTGGAAATTCAACTTATGAACTTAAAATGCACACAAAATGAGCGAAAGTAGATAAGCATGAGTGTGATGCAAACGACAGCTTATGGATTGTTATTGGAGCTTTCTATAGACTAATTGACGATAAAAGTTAAAGACACTGTGTCGGTTTGGGTACTTTGATTTCTAGAGTCCTAATGACCTCATTCGGCACATCTCCATCTACCTGCTTGCTTGGCTCAGATCAACAATCAGCGAGTTCACAGACTGATATCATCTCCTAGTATAATGCCATCTCAAATAAATACTGTTTCGGGATACTGAATACGAGTGTCTGATATGCGGAACATGTACCTCAATAACCGTAAACAACTGGGATTTATAACCTGAACCATTGACATGGGGAATTAATCAAAGACCTCTAGTGCAATTATATTTTGCCTTTCCCGTGGGAATTTTCTATAACCTTAAGGACTTAATGAGTAAATTACTGCCTTTGACAGGCAGACGAACACAAGGTCTACATCGAGGATGACATAAGTTAGCAAGTGTTAAATAAATCCTCTTTGTCCGCACTGATATTTCATAAAAAGTAAGGCCAAAAGGGCTGGAACAACCATTTAAACTCTCATATTTAAACTAGAAGTCAGTGCACACCATTTGTGGTATAATGAGAATCCTAAAACCAGTCATCAGAAGTAGGATAGGAAATAACAAATAAGTAGAGCTAATTAGGTATAACTTTTTTATGTGTCCACTGTTACCACAGCTTAATGTGATAATTTTTCAATCATAACTTTGGTAATTTTCCTCGCAACATATCAAAATCTATTTTAGTACATTCTCAAAAGACTAGTTGTCCTACTAAGTTTAATCTTGATTTTAAGCGATGAACACCACAATTCTAGCTTTTTGAGGCACGTATTTCTGTTTTTCACCACAACCAGCCAGTAGTCATTTCGTGTGCAATTACAAGAATAAATAAATGTGTAGTTCCAATTATGTGACAATTTGAGATGCATAAGGAAGTTATAACGATAAAATGAATGCTATCGTAAGACATAAAACACCTGACGTGTCCTATATATTTGCAGGCAAATTTATTCGCACTTAATATATATATATATATATGGAGAAGGTGGCTGGCATGCATCCAACTTATATATCAGTTTATGTTAGAGAAAAAATTCAAATTTAGTTCAGAAAAACAGAAGGTATATCCAGGTAAGTGACGTTCTTCATAAGCGTTTACTCAACTCAACTCAACTCAGATATTGTTGGAAGAACCGAGAAATTATGCCGTATGTTCAGTAAAAAATGTTTTAATTATCCTGGAACCCCACGTACACTGTTATTGGTATGCAGGATATATTTTAAAAATTTAATTCAGCAAATAAATACAATTATGAACTCAATTCACCGAAGAAGAGACCTCCTTGTTAACTTATGGTCCCTATACGAATATAACCAAATACCCTCAAAGTGACCTCAAGGCAGCTAATCACATTTCAGGAATGAGTAGAAGATTTGGGTCCAAAGGGACAATACAAAAAATTAAACAAACTTCCTTGACTTACTACAATAATTATTTTCAGCAGGTCTTGGACTTAGAGGACCCCTTTCTGTGTGAAAATTCATTCCCCGTGCATTATGCCTTGCAGTTTGCATGTCGTTAACATACCTCTGTGGTGTGTCTGGCGGATACCCACTATTATTCCTTAACTTGTGTTGTGAAGAGGAATTATTAGTGAATCCAAGGGAGTCCCCACAAACATTAAGATGTTCCAGTTTGTTTTCTAAAGAGCAATTCAAAGGTAGGTTTGAATGCATTGACAAATATCAAGAATAAGTTTTGCGTGTTTAAAATTACGGAAATTCGAGATGATATTTCATCTTGTTTATCCAGCCGCTGGAAGTTCATCAGGGTGAAATTTGAAAATTGACGTGTTCAAACAACATGGTTACTAGAAAATATCTTAAAAGATACCTCATCAATCAACGCTTGTTTTGTTATCTAAACAAACACATTCAGTAAAAAATTCAAGTCTAAAAGTGCATTTATTTAGCATAGCGTATTCTTCATAAAAATAACAAAAAGAGTACTTTAAGTATCAGCTCATCTCAAAGCCTTGTAATAGCTCGCACCTACAAAACACTAACTATTACTAGTCGTCTTCCTTATTTCTTTATATTGTTCATGAAATGGAACCTTGAGGGTGAAATGATTACTAATCATTCGTTCGAGTCGTCATATACGAATTCCTCATGAATTAGATATGATGGAGAAGATTTGTCGCTCAGGTGGATGATTTTGATATGGATGTGTTCTCTAGGCTGTATAGTTTATTTGCGAAGCTTTCATTGCGCTAAAGTTGTTGACTACTTGGGCAATGGAAGCTTCGGAAATAAACCATTCACCTCAGGCAACACAAATACACGGTAATAATGAATACCAATACACAGTATTTGATATCCGATTTATGAGCTAGTAGGTAACAACCGTATTTCTTGACCTCACTCCTTGGTAGTAACTTATTGGTACCTGCCCTTCGGTGAGCCCCTGCCTTGTTCGCTTCGTTAATCAGATGCGGTAGCTTTGATAGCCCCAACATTGACTGATGTGGAACTTCAAGTTCTATTTAGTTCTCAGCGAATAGTGTGCTGAGACCGTGGTTTTTGGTGATTTGTACTAACCGTTTAACCCAGAGTGATAAAATACAGATATCATAACAGCGATAGAAATAATTCAAACAATAATAACAGCACCTATCCCAGAATCACTGGCAACAATGTAACTTAGAATGACAAAGTTACTATGAAGTAGCTAAGATGCAAGTTAACAGATGCATGAACAGCCACGGCAGGCAAAAGAGTGTAATAAATAAGTCTGCGTGGTGTCATAGACGAATTTGTTTGAAAATCCATCCTCAGATTTCGGTTTTTTAGGATACACCTCAGTCGGATTTTGTAGAAAGTCACTAAACACAATTCAAATGTTACTGCTTAAAGACTCCAAACCAAATTCTGGTAGGAAGTTTCGAGGGCGGGAAAAATATGCGAAACGAAGCTTGAACTAGCTTGAGTGGCTGTCCTCTGATGCCTAATCCTACGCTGGTTCTCATAGTGAAATGAATAACTACGTAATGGCGGGATCTCTTTGACTGGGTGTATCCTGTCATAGGTGGTGGTTAGACAACACAGTCTGTCCACTTGAAAGTTTTTTGATCACTTCTATAAATGGACAAAGTTTTCAGCAGTTTAGCTTTAGTTTTCTCCGTATAATAAAGTAGCTCTGAGGTCTTGTTGCCATTTGAGCGTTCTGGAGGTCCTCAGGCATGTACTCTCATCTGACATTCTCAGTCGGGCTTTGCACGGTAGTAAATATCAGATGAAGTGGTAACAAACAATCATCAAAAAGTTCGTAAAATATGTTAAAACCTCTGAGTACTTTTGATTTTAGTGATCAAGGTCTGCAGTTTTTAAGTTGGGAATGGTTTAACCCAATAAGCAGCCGTCAAGTGCGAAACACAAACAGTGACCTAGGAGATTTACACTGTCTATTCATTTCAGTATACGCTTGTAATGGATTTTCGGTGAGCTGAAAAACTATGGTGAGATTGTGTGTCATGGAGTTAGACACCTACGATCATCTCTTGCTGGCAGCTAATGACGGAAAACATAGGAAAAGTAACTGTGACTGGTGACCGCTTACATAGATCCAAAAACAAGTGAAGATCAGTTAGATTGTTTAGAAATATGTATAGAGACTGTCATCCCTTTAGGAGTGCTAATTTAGACTCTGTTAGTGTGTTCTCTTCAGCAGAAGCAATCTTCAAACCGAATGGTACCCTATGATAAATAGGTACTGAAACGCCGAAAGTTTATTTTATTTGTGAAAACAACAGAACCATAAGCGATACAGAAATTAAAGGGATATGCTAGAACAATGATTGCATTAGTTTAGAGAAATCTTCAACTGTTTTGCGGCCATGACTAAACAGTATACTAAAGAATAACCTTTAAAAATCTGATAGTTCATTTGATGCCATGTGGCTGTTAATAGTTGGTCTGAAATCCTCAAAGTGGGAGGACATTTAAATGTGAAAATGCTGTATGCTACACATTGGCTTTTATGTTTATCGTGCAGTTATTCGCAACATATCTTGATGCAGATTATTAACAAATGTTGCGTTTTACCGTTAAAATTATTTATGTCGTTTGTTTCGAAAGCTTTTACCACCACGTCTGTTCAATAATTTCATTGTAATTCTTTCATGCGTGGTAGCAGTGTTTTATTTAGCGAAAATATGTACAGCTTTTGGAAATCATATTTAAGCGTGTTTCGGTGGCAGAAGCTGTTGTTTCCAGCTAATTTTTTGGTTGCCTCTATTGTTGATGGTTCAAATTGTTACTTAATACGTAGAAATCCGGAATAGGCAGTGTCTTTCACGCTGATGTCCATAGCATACGACAATCTACGAGTCAATCTGGTGAAGAAAGCATAGCCGGAATCGGTATTAATAAGGTTTTCGAAGGACAAACTAGACCTCGAAAATATAGAGCCTGGGTTGTAGTTGAAATAGTTTTGAGTATCAAGGTGAGTATGACACAAATGTGTATAATGTCAGGTTGCAAACACGTAGTATTTTGTGATAGAAGCTGAATTAAACGAGGATGAGCCACATTTATGATATGATTATGTTGTGATTGAATGCATTTTTGATAACAAAAAGGGACCGGACAGCAATCCGAAACCTCTAAATGTACTAAACCCAAATACATGGATTAAAATTATCTGTAGTAAGGCAAATGTTAACAGCTACTCAATATGCTGAGGAAGGATTTAGGAAGCGGATAACGTACGATGATCTGCTGAGTATACGAACCACCCAAGTTGGGACTAAGACTTTAATTAGCGAGGATAACCTATCGAAGTGTGGTCTTCAGTTGATATTTTTTTCGAAGTTACAACAAGGTGAGAAGCTGTCTATTATTCCGAATGAAAACACTGAGTGAATACACATTTCTTGTTTCAGTTCAAATAATCAGTCTTATTTTTCAGATATTTTTAATTTCTTGGTGGCTACAAATGCAGGATATGCATGATTTTTTAGAAAACTTTTTATAAGTTTTCCTTAAACCAGTGGTCCTCTTTCTCTAATCTAGGTTGGCAAAGCATCTGTTCACAAGATTAGACGAATGGATAGCTAAGTAGTACGTTCTGTGGCTGAAAGCCGTATTCGCCATGCCTCGGATTGGTACCGTGCGTCCAACCGTTATAATCCCATGTATGTAGTTTCTTCCTCATGGTGAATTACAGCATCTAGAAATCAGGAGCATACTATCTTCGATAAATTTATTTTTACTTTGTAATTGGCAGAGAATAGTGAATCAGTTGAGGTGTTGTGATGACAGGATATGTACCTCTAAATGCTGCCGTGGATATGTGGATATACTCGCTTTATTTGAGTAGAAGATAGTCTTTTTACCACATTGTTCTCTGGATGTCCAACTTTACCTTGTAATTCAAAGATAACGCTAAGGCAGCAGCTACAAGAGATTATCCTCAAGGGAAACTACCTCGGAGTAGCCACGTAGCTTCAGTTAATATGTCAAAGAACTAAGCAGCATACATTGATAGTTTTTAAATATTTTGGACTTTTGATAACTGGTCAAATCGTAGTTCCATCATACTTTACTGGGTAGTCTTGCAAGTGGTGAATGTACAGTACAAGTGTTCACTGTGATTTGCATACCTAGCTAATGAGCATTTTGCCTATATGTTGTGTACATTTAACACTGATACGCCATGTGATAAGTCCTGTAAAACGCGCTACTATCATGATTTAAGCAAGAAGGACACGTCAAGCAGGATAATTCGGAGTCATCAAAGTTTGTTACTTCTAATAAAATACATCAAAACTTAAGTAATTTAGTATCCACAAAGTGGGTATGCAAATACTGCAGTTATTGATCATGATAATGATGAAATAGATAAAAACATTTCAGCTCATTATCAAGTATACAGTCGCCACTTCATATATATTTATTCTTGTTTATGCAGGAACATACCAATTGTACAGGAGTGGATAAGTTATTATATAAATTACGTATATTTCAATGTATGCTGAATTTACAGTTTGGTTGTTCTTTCTGACATTAAAGGCAGTCGGAACAGTCTGCAAAATAGTATGTTTGTGTAACACATGAAGAGATATAGAAATATTGTCTTCGCAGACATCAGATGAATGTAATACAAATATCTGGGAAAAATAAAGCTTGCAGTCAATTCTCCTGTGTAACTTTTTTGTGAACAGCATCCTTGGCTTAATGTACATTGATATATTATGTTGACATCAGTGATATGTTTATCCCAGCTTTTCAGCAGTCTAATCATAATTTTATAACAGGAAAGAAATTTGATCGTTTTTACGAAAACTGGATAAGGTCATGCTGGATTGTTTCACTGCATGAAATGGGGCAGAGGTTGATTCCAGAAATATCCATTGGCGCCATTTGTGTCAGCATCACAGACTGTGACGTAAGTTGAGTAATACACTGAAAGCTGTTTGAAAACCATTTGCTTCTTTATTTCAGATCAAGAATACTCCTTGTACAGAATGTTTACCAGCGTCTTCAAGTGGTAGCATCGGATCGTTCATGGAATTTGAGTGTGTGTGGTTCGACCTTGACCAAAAGGTATATAGAAGAGTTGGCTCAGCATCAGAATATCAGAAGGAGAAAGTATGTGAACATCAAAAGAACGATAATCTTTTATGCATATATAAATGTTTATGTAAATTGTATCACAGTGTATAGTAAACATTACCTATATTCTAGTTGTGTTTTCATGTATTTTTGCGAAGTCTAAAAGTTTATTTAGTGTCGTAATATATAGTAATGAGTCTAGGCGTTATAGTGTTCTAATAGCTGATGCGTTTTCGAAATAAGTGGTGCTGTCTGGTTGGGATAGTCATTGGGATGAAACAGTTTATATAGCAAGCGTTTGAAGGTTATAATAGACTCACAGATCCTTATTTCTGGGGGTAAACTGTTCCAGATCTTAGAATACATGACTATGAAGAAGTTTGCACGAAGTGCTGTTTTACAGTCTTTCCTAGATACTGTGCACGTTTGGTTACGAAGATTGTAGGAGCCTTCCGGTGAGAACTTTATCTCCTTGCTGCCTGAGAATGATATTTTATGCAAGACTTTAAAGAAGAATGTTAGGTTAATACTGAGTTGTCTCATCCAGAGTGGGTCGATACCTACAGTTATACGCCTTGATGTGTAGTCCTTTTCGCAGTCAAATCCTAGTAGTTTAGACGTGAAGTATCGTTGGACACTTTCTATTTCAAGCTTGTTACTTATGCGAGTGCTGCTGAGAATAAATGGACAAAATTCTAGTAGTGGTCTGACACACGTCTTATGTAATATAAGTTTCGCTTCGTAGTTGTAGAAATTCCTGAGTATGCATCCTAAGAGCATCCTCGATTTACGCGTCTGTATCGCCACTTGTTTAGGGAATGTCATGTCACTAGAGTGCCTGAGTCCTAGGTCAACAACACTTTGGAGCTTAGGCAAGTCAAGAGATTCAAGTACCAGTCTGACATTTACTGAGGGTGCACCGAAACAGATCCAACCACATGTTTTAAGGTTGAATTTTAGGTTCCATGTGGAGGACCATGCAGTTATTCTATCTAGTTCTTTCTGAACAGCATTATGAAAGTATCCTAAGTCATCACAGTGGAACGTGTAAGCTACTTTAAGATCATCTGCAAAGATGAACGGTTTGCCAAGCGAGAAAAAACTGCATATATCGTTGATATATAGAGTGAATAGAAGAGGGCCTAAGACGCTACCTTGAACTACTCCAGAAGTGACTGGATTAGGCTTAGAGTTTATAGACCCCAGTCTAACTACTTGGGACTTATTGTTAAGGAACGATTCAAGCCATCCTAATAATGGGTTACGTATTCCTCAGGAGTTCAGCTTATTTATTAGAAGCAAATGGTCAACGCGGTCTGAGGCTTTGGATATGTCGAAGTAAATGACTGGTACTAGTTGTTGTTTGTCTCGGCTGCTAGTTATATGGTTAAAGAAGTCAAGGTGACATGTCATGCATGGTCTGGATTTTAGGAACCCATGCTGGTTTGGACTAATAATATTGCAGCTGAGCATTTGTTTGAGAATATCATCTTTAACTATTCCTTCAATGATTCTAGATACTATGGGTGTAATATTGATTGGCCTATAGTTGTTGACTTCAGTTTTTGATCCGGATTCGTGTTTGGGTATTATAAATGTGGTTTTCCATTTATCTGGATAGGTTTGGCTTTCTAGGGACATTGTAAAAATCTTAAGTAATAAAACGGAAATGTCAGAACCACCGTGTTTATAAAAATACGACGGTATACCGTCAAAACCGGCACTACAAGAGCTTTTAAGAGTATTAATTGCTTGGTTAATATTAGAATAAGTGAAATGAACTGTAGTGATTTGTTTCAGCGTTGAAGAAGAAGGGAGTTCCATTGTAATTTGTAAACCGAGAAGTG
Source organism: Trichobilharzia szidati (assembly GCA_944472155.2). NCBI lineage: Eukaryota > Metazoa > Platyhelminthes > Trematoda > Strigeidida > Schistosomatidae > Trichobilharzia > Trichobilharzia szidati. Next base: position 143,249,265 of record OX235271.1, read on the forward strand.
GACTTGTGGGCTTGAGGTAGTTAGCTGCAAACGTCTCGTTAAACAGTTCACACATGTCTGCATGGTTGCTGTATAGTCTACTCTTGTTTATAAGGAGAGAAATTTTATGGCTTTGGCGATTCGTTCGTTTCTTTAGGATTTCTGTGAGAGCACCTACTCTGGTGGTGCTGGCTAGTGCGGTGCATTTTTCATTTCTCATACGCAAGTTATGAGCTTGCGAGATGGGGCTAAGAGTACCAAGTATTGACCCTAGTGTACTAAAGTCGTGTCGCCTGAAGTAACTTGTTGACAGTCTCTTCAGTTTCCTACGATCCTTTGGCTTTATGAATGACTTTCTGTGTGGGGAAAACTTTAGTGTTTGAAGTGGGATGACAGCATCTAAGCATGTGTTTGAGTTATAGTAAAAGATGTCTAGAGCTTTCGAGAGGCTATCAGTATAGAAGTACTCTCTTCATTCTGAGGATCTTAGCATTGATTTCACTAGAGTCCAGTCTGCCTGACTATAGTTCCTGTAAGTCATTTGTTGTGAAGTAGGGGTATGGGTTGCATTGCTACTTGACGGAAGTGGCAGTGCACACAGCACTGTTTTGTGGTCACTCCCTAAAAACTCAGAACCTACTAGGGTAGAAAGGGGATTTATATTGTGGCAGAAGATTAAGTCTAGTACGTTATTACCTCTTGTTGGGGTTGTGACAGTCTGTTTCCAGCCAAGTATATCTAGTGTGCCTAAGAACTTATCAAATTTGGTTGGGCCTGTGGGTATTTCCCAGTTGATTTCCGGTAAGTTAAAGTCTCCACATAGGATCTTATGATCGTAGTGGAGGGTGGATAATTGTTCCAGAGTATTAATAAGTTGGGCCTCGTAATTACTAAAGGTACCAGGTGCTCTGTAGGTGCATCCAATAAATACTATTGCGTTATTTAAGTGTAAGTTAACCCATAAAGTGTCAGGAATGTTAAATGTACTACTTTCTAGCCGTGACACAGTAAGTGCATTCGGAAAGTGCATGAGACAACCCCCTCCCTTACCACCTTCCCTGTCACACCGAAAGTGTGTGTAGTTATCTAAGCTTATCTCTTCATCCAGTATGTTCGAATTACACCAGGATTCAGTGATGACAATTATAGGGGGTTTGTATATTACTGTGAGTGCTCTGAGCATCGGTAGTTTATTTAGAACAGATCTAACATTTATGAGGATTAGGTAAAGATGAGATTTCAAATAGCATTTGAAGTATTTAAGTTCGTTAATCAGCCCCGAATATCGTTCAGCATCCAGTAGTGCTGTTTGACATGACGACCCTACGTTAAGAGGAGTTTCAGCATCATGCTCACCTATGTCTATTGAGTTGGTGTATGCTGTTTTCGGTGAAGAATTAGGCTTTGGAGTACTGGATTTGCTATAGGCTGAGGCAATTTTACTTTTAGTTGAGCTAGAAACGTGGGTAGGGATCTTTATTTGACCTAAACTTGTGCATGTATCAAGTGTGCGTAATGGATGTGGGTGAACTAGACTGTGCCTATATTCATGCAAAGGGGGAGCCAGAACTAGCGGTTTAGTAGTGTTAACATCCCTACCAGCTGTTTTTTCAACGCTGACAGGGACGCAGGGGATAAAAATGATTGGGACCTTGTGATGACTATGGTTTATTATTCCACCTATTGTTTAATACTAGTTGTGTCCTTGTATGGGTATTGTGTGTACTGCATTATGGGTTGGTTCCCAGCAGACTTGTACCGTATATCCGATCAAAATAAATTTGTGTGCCATACTGTGATTACCCTGAGTTGTTGGTGGTCGAGTTCTGACTATTGCCGCTTGTGCTATTGAGGGTGGCATTGTTGTGACGTTGGTTATCAGTGTGTGCCATGGTGCTATTTCGCACGTTGTGAGTGCTAATACTATTGACCGTGGGAAGTGTGGGCTTATTTAAACCGCCATTGTTGTTGTTGGTATGATTTGGGGTCAAATTTTCCTTTTTTTACCAATGGACTTATGGCTAGGAGAGGACAGGGTCGACTTCCGAGGTATTTTGACTTTTTTCTGGGATTATTTAGTGACATGTCTATATCTACGGTGATAGGTGGTATAGTCTTACTAGCTATTTGATTACAATTTAGTGGCCTTTCGTTTGGTGTCGCTCCCTGAGAGGATAATTCTGTGTGGTTTGAGAGGGGTGGTGCGGTGGGTTCTACGGTATCTCTCAAAGGGTTGGGTATAATTGCTGCTTGCAATATCCTATTGTTTATTCCACAATTGGGCTTAGTGAGATAATTGCATGCGCGCCTTTCTATGACTGTCTTGTCCACCACAACCTTTATTAGTTTGTAGGTTCTGGCTTGCGATTGGGTATGTTGGGAGTGGATGAATTCTGTGGCTTCTGCCGGTGTTTCGAACTGAAAACGAATAGGACAACAATTTTCATGTTGACTATTCTTCAGCCTATAGCACTTAGTCTTGGAGTTGGGCATTTTCGCCTCACTAAGTAAGATGCGCTGTACCCTTTCTAGTGCCTCATTGTCTGGAACGTAGTAGACAATAGTACTTAGTTTAGCGTCGAGTCGTTTAGTTACTTCTGTAGTAACAAAGTTAATGAGGTTATCTACCTTAGTTACCGGTTCTTTATCAAGTTTGTTAAGGTTTACAGTTTTCATGAGGATAGTAAGAGGTGCCAGTTCACAGACCTGCGATCTGATATCGCTGATCTGATCTGATAATTTGGATATTTTGGTATTGGTTTCAGAAATTTCAGGATTTACTGGCTTGTTTTTTATTTCCCTTAACTCGGCCTTAAGTTCTCCTATAGACAACTTTAGAAGTTCTATTTCCGAAGATAGTACTGAAAGAGAGCTTGATGGCTGGAGTTTTTCGATAAGCACATAAGGTGTAGGGAGGGGTTTTGTATGAGAAGAGAGTATTGAATTTTCAGGAGTAGTGCTAATACTAGTTGTCAGTACAGTTTTATCCTCAGTTCCAGCTCGACGCTTACGACCTACAAGTGAGTTATGCGGCTCACTGTAACCGTTTGTAGGAAGTGTGTTGCTTGATGTAACAATCAAGGACGTAAAATTAGTTATCAGATTTACGGGGGATTGAGTTCGTTGCTTTTTACTTTGATTAACCATAACTATTATATATGAGAGTTAATGGCTATAATTATGGAAGTAGTAGAGTACTTGTGTAAGGATTACGGCAAGATAAATTTTATGTAACGAATCACGCAAAAATGTAACGCGAACGTTGAACGCACCGGTTAACAGAATAATTGGGCAGCTATCAACCCTGATTTACAACGTTTGCTTGCACTACAGACTTGGCGTTTAGCAGTAAACAGACGTATAACAGGATAAGTAAGACGACTTTTGGGTATCCAACAACATATTATTTATTTGTCTCGTTAAACCCTGTATAGTTTTCACATGTGTTACTGTAGAGAAGCAGGCGCAAAATCATACCCATGAAAAAGGTAACAGTCTCATATGACTTTGCTCATACATCAGCTTTTGTCTCCAGTAGTGCAACGTGACCTCAAGGGAGCGAGAAATGTGAATAGAAATGGAGTTTTGGCTTTACGAAATGCCGGGTTAGTTGAGTTAAAATACAACATAAGAGAACTTAGATAATTAAATTATTGTGAACTAATTGAGTGATATTTCAGTGAGTAGTGGCTTCAAAGATATGAAGGATTGTAACCTGTGGTATATGCTGACCTGTAAATTGTCTCACGCATTTTTGTGGGGCCGTTTGGGTAATATCCTGAAATGAAAGGTGAGCGGGCTTAAAAGTGTTGGAGATAAAAGGATTTTAAAAAGTGAGATCTGCAAAACGATTGTTGTTTTTTTATGTTAAGCATCTAGGTTTGTGTTCAATTCTCAAGCTGTCAGAATGCACGTTGCTATCCTGCAGATCAAAGCGATTCGCATTTTTGTCCACCACCATATATACTGATGAGCACGCACCATCTTTCCTCCTTTTGTAGCAGTGCGTTGTCTTAAGCGTGTCCCAGTCCTACAGTATATTGCACATCAATGGCTCCCCACTAGATCACCAGATACATCAATACCTGGAGATATTTTTGGCAGTATTAACCGTGTGTACTGATACATGTTTACAAGTGGTTGTAACAAACGACTATGAAATAAAGTTGGCTCAAAAATTATAGAATGCAGAAGTAGTTAGTTTTACAGCAACCAATTTAGACTTCAGTAACAAACTGGGTCGGGTTTAAGAAGTAAAATATATGTCTCATACTACGTACTGGTTCTAGGTGGTGTGAGGGTTAAACACATTAGAAGAAACAGCGAAGGACAGATGAGAGTAGAATCAACATTAAGCTGATGAAATATGAAATTTTACTTTATCTCGAATCCAAATGCTAGTCTTCCTCTTTCATAATTACTGTGATGGTACCATCGTGAATAAAAAATCCTTAGATTAGCAACACTGGTGGTATATTACACTGGGAGATATACTATTGCAGGCGACAAAATGTCGTTTGTTCTGCCTTCAGTGATCAGTTTGTATGTCAGTGAAGGTTGAGTCACATTGAGAATTATATTCTCAAAAGGAAATAGCTTGTTTGTTGTGCTATGATATGAATGTACATCCCCATATTATCTTGATAACGCGTTAGTAAATACACCCTTGAGCAGCCATAATCTTCACATCCTCCCTTTACTATATGGAGCGGTTTCAAGGACATCCTGGCCACCAGGTAGTGGGCCAGGTTAAAGAGCAAACCATTAGAATGGCTAAAGTAAAAGTCTGGCAGGATAGATGTCCATAAAAAATTAAAGGAGTTGCTTCTAGTTAGAGCCAACCAGAAAGCGATTTTGAAGTCATTCCTGAAGAGTAACTAACTGGTTTCCTATCATTAAGCAGTCAAAAGGCTGTGAATTCGGTGGGAAAACGTATTAAATTTGGAAAAATCAAATGTTTGTGCAGGATAAGATCATTTTTTCTTCAGCTGAGCACAAACTAAAATCTAATTTTGTGTACACAAAAGTTTTAACATACTTGAAAGGGCTGCGTGATTTCTGTTCAGCATAGACAAAAACTTAATACCGGGTGCTCAGAAGTTACCCTAATGTAACTGATGCAAAATTTAAACAGAGTACAAGCACGCAAATTTTAGGGTTGGATATGGTGGAACCCGACTTGCACAATTATGGCAAGAGGTGAGAATTTGACGATAGATGGCAGTGTTTGCAGCCAACCCTACGGTTTATAGCTAGGTAGGGTACGAACATTAGCTTATAAACTGAAAATGTAGGTCATCATAATTTGGTGTTTTCTAGCTCTGAATCGGGTAACTTCGTTAAAAGAGTTCATGGCCTCGTCGCCGATCATCTTATGAACTGAGTAATCCCGACGCCAAATATGTTATTTAGAAGTGTGGATACCGTGTAATTTGGCTGGAACGAATCTTCAGGCACGACACTACAACCAAATATTCCCTCGAAAATACTCCAAACACTTAGATATTCTCAAGAGTTAAATCTAAGTAGCACGATGACGTTAACAGTGACATTGTTTCCATTATTCGAAATATAGAGTAAATATAGTTTACAAATAATCAGTATCTGGATGATTGTATGAATCTCGAGATCCTCCAAAAGGAACCAGTCAAACTGTCGTGTATGCACATGCATCAGTTATGACTTCATGTCAAACGACGATAAAGTGTTCCTAACAACATACAGCTATTTACATCTCAATACATATTAGGTCCTATACACAGTAGTGATCAGAAACGAACAGCGTTTTGATATTTCTTGTTTCCGCTACTAATTCCTCACTCTTATCGTAATACATAAACAACTTGATAATAAACCCACTGTTGGAAATGCAAGCTCCTAACCTGATATAACACTGTGTACACTCCAAGCCTAATTTTCTGAAACCAACTGAAACGCCAAATGTAATACCTTGAGTTTTACTTATGTAAATAACAAGGCTTGATTGATCACTAATAGGCTTGACTACTATGCCCTGGTATCCCCCTGCGTCTCTTCCTTGGCGGTCATGCGTAAAACACGGGGTAATTTTAGTCTCCAGTTATCACTGAATGAATACTAGCAAGTACGAACTGGCTGTGAGCACAGTGACTAGCTATATTAGTAAAATATAAGATAGTATTTTCAAAATCATTAATGCTTAAATGACCCCCAAGCTACGGTCAGTTTGACTCCCATAGTCACGTATTTATACTGTTATCATAATAAATATTCGTATGCAAGTTACAAAAGATAGGAGATTGACAAGGTTTCAATCCAGATATCTCATTACTCCGAATAGTAAATTTCTGCATTAGGAAAATTATGCCCGATCGTAGCCTGAATATAGCTATTTCGTACTAAGTGAGCTGAAAATGTGCGTGAGGCTAAAATCTGAAATATTCGCAAGTTATTTTATTATCGGGAATCACATCGAAATTGGTTTACCAGTCCACATTTACATGCCAGAACAAGAACATTAGAAGGACACAAAGACGGGCATCCATTTACTTCTCTGAACACACTCGAATATCTTCACGAGCTTAAGATAAATAACCACTTTCGTTTTATAGCATTCATATCTAATTATGTCTCACACTTCACCTATTGTCGTCTCAATTAAGTGCCGTCTTCATACACGACTTCTGCTAACAGGACAAAAAGTACACTTTCTTATTCTCTCAGTAATGCATTTATTTTAGGCCGTCCACAGGTGAAGAGTAGTCTTAAAATAAAATATGAACATTTCACTTTGTATATTTTGGTTTGGCTGTTTCCAGTTATCTATCCCAAATTTAACACGCTTTGTTAGCAGATATTCAGTAATTTGAAATTTTAGTACTTTTATTGGCTCTTCAATCATTCACCAATCATTTTTCAAAGCAAAACTTAATTTTTCTGAAAGGTGGTGGTTAACAGAAAGATTTCAGTTTTCAGCTACCCAGAAGTGTCACAGTAGCCCCTTTGACTTGAGAAACGGCAGGCCACAAATTAGATATAATCGCCCCCCCCCCCATACAATTTCTCCAATGCCATGAAGAAAGTGTAGAATAAAGGATATTATTAATTGAGTAGGGATGGGACTAGCATCAGGGAGTATAGGTGAATCTCTTAAATACTGATTATCGTCCGAAGAACAAATAATTTTATACAGTATCGCAGACTGTCTTCATATCAGTATTTTTGTTTATAATAGGTGAATCGAAAGGTTAAATCATCGTAAAGTTTGTTATTGTTACGGCGCACGATACAGTATGAGCAGACTAGACAAATATGAAAATGTTCGGAATGTTTATAGATTACTGAAGGAGAAAGGAGATATCGATAAATTGAAGGTAAAATTGAGACTTCTTCTAGATGGATGCGTTAGTCTCAAATCAGACAGAGGATAATATTGGGGTTTGCATCTTTGGAAACTCCTGTTCCTAAATCTGATTGTGAAATCATCGATCAAAACGTTAGGCTGGTGAATTGTCTGATAGCAGATCACATGAAACACCATGGGTATGATTATTCTTTGAGTGTTTTTCTCCCAGAAATCGGGCTCACAAGTCATGAGGTGAGGTCAGTTTCGTTCATTAACGATCTTCCAGTTCGAAGAACACATTAAAAACCTCCCATTCTCAAAATGCAGTATAAGCAGAAGTCTCTGGAAAAAGATAGTAATATGAGATAAAACCAATCTTACCTTCATATTTTAGGCGTCATATCACCAGGACACATGCTCCTTCCTAGTCTCGATTCTGAAAGCTGAAGCAGATATCTCAGATGTCTTGAAAGAACAGAAGTCGGTTCAAACATGTGATTTAGATGTATGCGAATTAGGTACGTGTAACTAGAAATCTCCTATTAGTATTCACTTATCACTAAGATTTCTTATATTTTACCAAATTTACTTCATAATGTACTCAGTTCTTATTTACATTCGTGCATTTTTCACGGACTAAACTAAATTATAGCGACCCCAGCAAGCTGTCAACCAAATACTTTGGACAACTAAGGAGTTTTAAGGGTGGGGAACTTTATATAAGGCAATATGATTGCATTCCAGTTGCTAAGAATGGACTCTAGTCATTTTGAAATAGTCCAGGGACGAGTCTCTGGAATAAATCATATGACAAACGGCTGAAGAAATTGTCTTTTCACACTTGGCTTCCGTCGTCCCAGGGGTGACTAAGTTAATGCTTGTAAGATTACAAATGACCAGAATCAACCAAATAAAGGTGTTAAGTACGTATTGTCTTGTTTGTGGCAATCCATGAAAGATATCACCTCAGAGATGAAAGATTCGAATGCTCTTCTATTTCTTCTCACTTCGAGTTTGCCTCTCCTAGATTTCTTTACTGGCAGATGCAGCTACTGCAAAGCCCGTGGAAAGCTTTAAGAGGAGACTGGAAAACCAAACGACTGCGTCTAAACCACCTATTCCCTTAAAACACACACTATTAATAGGTAGATACCTAAACTCGTCCCTTCACTACTTTTCATTCTCTTTTGTCTTACTCTTTTGACTACTCTATCTATTAAATCCCTTCTATATACACATATACCTATATATATAAACCTCGAATTTCATTTGCCATCTATTTGCATGTTTCTTTTTTCTATGTCTACATAATATACACTAATTATATCTACTATTATTACAATTTCTCTTTCCAAACACACTGGACGACCAACTCCATTTACAGTAGCTACATGGTCTTAACTCGCCGCATACTATAAACCACATATTGTCAATCCCAGTACCACTCCTCTTGGAGTTAACTTAAGCTACTATAATCGAGTGATACGACAAACTGCGCAGAAGTTTACTGAAGACCAGTAACCATAAACTTTCAAACAAGAAGACAGCACAAGAAAACCGATTTGGTTAAAACTAGCTCGTAAAAGCGATATTGGAGACTGGAATACAAAATAATTATACCGGATGGCAATCTCTTGTACTTACTAGAAGCACCTCCCAGTGTGTCATTAGGGCTCTTGGCATTGGTTCAGACCGCTGTTTTGTACACGAAATCATTGAAATAATTATATATCGTGTCACTTTATGACCTGTTTATCGCTGGAATACTGTTTTTCAAATGTGATCCTTTGGTGGAACTGGTGTGCATCTCATTCAACAGATTAGTAAAATCAGGAGAATGATTTGGTGTTGTGAATATTGCTGCTAAGTTGTTCAACGTCATTTGGTTGGTCGTTTCTTTGGGTTGTTATACTTTAGTTTTGCCTTCCCACATTTTAAGGGTTAATCAAACATAAAAACTATAACTTGTTATCGAAATTCCGCCAAACACTGTAAACGACTTGAAGACTAATACTAGCAGTGATAAACGATATTTATGAATTTGTGGCTGTGTATTAGCGCACATTTTCTCAATGTATCTGAAGATGTGAAGATAAATTTAATTTGAGGCTTTAACTTTAAAAATTGGAATTCTCCATCCAAGAAAACCATAAAATTATAAGTCGCATAGTAATTTAAATGTGGGAAAATGAATGTATTATTATTAATATTGTTCCCTTGGGTTCCTAGTGGAACATAGGGCTTCAACTGCACGCCTCCACTTGCTTCTGTTTTCTGCTGTATTTTTCACTTGCATCCATGTTAATCCATGCTGTTTCAGCTCCTCTTCACACGATCTCCTCCATGTCGCCCTTAGACGTCCTACTCGCCGCTTCCCTTTCGGGTTCCACTCGAGCGATATCCTGACGCGCGATGTCACCCAGCGGCCTCCTCAGCCAGTGTCCAATCCATCTCCACTTTCTCCTGCATATTTGTTGGGCGATTGGTTCTTGTTTTGTTTCTTCCCATAGTTTCTTGTTGGTGATTCTTTCCGGCCATCTGATCTTCAGTATAGAGCGAAGACAGCTGTTGATGAAGGTCTGCAACAGGCTGTTGGAAATATTCTTTGTGACCCGCCAAGTTTCTGATCCGTATAGAAGAACTGACTGACTTGACGTTTGTATTGAAAATCAGAATTTTGTTATTCATGCTGAGTGAAGAAGATTTCCAGATTGGTTTCAGGTTGATGAATGTGTTTCTCGCCTTCCCGATTCTCGATTTGACATCTTCGTCTGTTCCTCCTGTAGTTGAGACAATGCTCCCTAGATAAGTGAATGAAGTAACCTCTTTCAAATCCCTCCAGTTGATGGTGATTGGCACTGTATGTTTTTGCTGCTGTTGATGTTGTTGTTGGTTGGTTATTTTCATAACCTCCGTTTTGTGTATGTTCACCTGGAGTCCTGTCTTCTCTGGCTGCTTCTTCGACCAGTTTGTCGGTTTTCGCTTGTAAGTCTTCGATTTTGTGTGACATCAAACATAAATCATCCACGCGCGAAATCCAGGTCTTCTAGGTTCTTCACGTCGGTCCAGGATATCCCTGTCTTCTCGTTTCCCACTGTCTGACGCATAATCCAGTCCAGCACAATTAGGAATATCATTGGTGATAATCAGCACCCTTGTCTGACTCCTGTGTTTACTCCAAACGCTTCGCTCCTCTCCTCGATCTTGTGTCCAGTAGACTCCGTCTCCACTTCCTTGAGATTGAAATGAAGTCTATCTGGATTTTAGTGTTTCCATCTGGTGAAATCCATGTCGCCTTGTGTATATCCCTGTGTTTGAACACACTGCCACCAATCACTAAATCATTGAAGGCGCAGAAGTCTGAGAAGAGTTCACCATTTTCGTTCATTTCACCGAGGGCCTCGCGACCCATGGTGAGTTCTCTTCCTGTATTGTCTCCCCCCAGTTTCGCATTCATATCACCCATCAGGATTTTGATATCGCTCTTTGGGACGTTGTCCATTAATGTGTGTAGTTGACTGTAGAAATCCTCCTTCTTCTCTTTTTCTGAGACGTTTGTAGGCGCGTAGCATTGAATGATTGTAACCTTTTTTCCTTTTGAGCTGAACCTGGCTGTCATTATCCTGGAGGAGATTGGTTCCCACTGCATGAGAGCTTTAGCCGCTGTTGGTGACATCATGATGGCTACTCCCTCGGTGTGCTCGTGATTGTCCTCTGGGTGACCGGAGTAGATTATTGTCTCTCCAGTTGGCAGTTGGCACCTTCCGCATCCGTTCCATCTGCTCTCGCAGATTCCCAACACTTCTATTTTATGTCTCCTCATTTCAGCGGCTACCTGAGCAGCCTTTCCAGTTTCGTACATTGTACGAATATTCCACGTCCCCATCCTTATTTTTGCTTTCATCGAAAGAAAGCACATCGGCTGACTGGCTTCCCGAAGGCTTTCACCAGCCTGCGTCATTTCACTTCCCCGATTCTAGCGAAAAATAAGGTTATTGTTTTTATTTTTAGAATTTTGAATATATTTGTGCTTTGAAGTTTTAGTAGCAATTTGGTTAAGTTTTGGGGGTGGAGTTGCTAGCACCACGCCCCAACCCTCCCTCTTTATCCGGGCTTGGGACCGGCTAGAATACTAGGGACCTAGTAATCTAGGCGAGGTTGAGAAAATGAATGAACTTAGTTTAATTTAATTTATTGGCTAGCTAAGAAGTACTGAGTACTAGATTCATATAAACATAAAGTAGTCACTTTCATTTTCTTCAGCGAATACTCATCATCAAGTAAAGACAAACACCCTAATTCAGATAAGCGCTGTTTTCCGCGATTTAATCTACAATGGTTGTAAAATCTCAGTTATGTTTAATTTTTTCACGAGTTCAATCAATAGTTTTATATTTGTATACTTACACATACTTATATTAATTTAAGTATATTTGTATGTCCTAACGAATGTTGTCTTCAGAAGTCGTAAGAAACTTTTTCAATAATGTGAAAAGCTAGGCTACCCTTGAATCCATGGTTCATTTATGGTATTTTTATGTATGTTAGCTGACATAGGGTCAGGCTGGAAAAGAGCTAGCGGCGGTCAAACCAAAACATAGCACCAGTCAATGAAATCTACAACAGTTAGTCTAAGCCAGCCACGTAGGGAGGTGTAGACTTCCTGGTTGTGGTCCTCAGGAGGCTAAAACCCAATGGTTGGAAATGATTGGTGATATGGCTCCAAATCGTTCTCAATGGCTGGCGCAGATGCATCCACTTCTTGTGACTTATGATTTCCAGTGAAACTGTTTTGTTCTTCGTTATTACTATTCCTTTGTCTCACACCTCTGTTTACTGTCTGTATTATGCATTTCTCCTACTTTCTTCTCTTGCTTTGTGTGCTACAAGGAAGGAGTATGGCGACTTGAACTGTCGCACATATGTGCAAAGTTCTATGTCGAAAACAGATAGATAGGCAGACAGATTTTTACGTATATTGGAGACAGGCGACACATTAGGGTTTAGTCTTCTATTTTTACTATGGGAATTTTGAATATTCTTTTTGATTAAGACTTTTCGTTGAAGATTTAACTATACTTCAATGACAGAGTTGCACGTACGCCAAATGAGTGGTTAGTGGTCGCTTCAGGTTGCGTGTGTCCAATAGGTACCCATATATATATATATATATATATATATATATATATATATGTTAGCAGACGATTACACGACACTTCTCTATAAATTGACTTCCCTAAGGTTCTTTCAGCCATCCAAAATTGCCTTACATCATGAAAATTTCAGAATCATTTTCCAGTTGAGGCTACAATAATATCGTCAAACGGCAGGCACTGGAAAATTTCAATATATTATTCAAGTAACAGTTATCAGCATTTGTAGCCAATTACACTTTCCTATATCTTAATACGTTTATGACAAATTATTGGTAAAATAGAATAAAACATTCCTCCCACTTCCTAAGTATTGCCACCATTTTTCTATTCGTATGCTCTTTTTGATATTGTTTTCGAAATACACCTCACCCTACCATTCTGTCCCTTGTCCATAATTATTCATCTGCACTAAATCTGCATTATATATCGGTTAATATTTACTGATCTTAACAATTTTGCATTTGTTCGACTGAATACTCTGTATTTTCGACTTAAGCTTTCATTTTACTCAAGCCTTCAATTTCATATTCAGCCGCTCACTAAAGGAATATAGTTACCTATGCACCTGTCTCATCTTAGTAATGACTAGAACAAAATATGTACCTCTTTTCTGATAATCAAATCAGCGTCTTTTCTTTAGCTTGATAATTATTTCTGAATGTTATATTAAAAAGACTGTGTTAGATGATAAGATTGCACGTTATAGTTAATCATATTATCCTGGCCAAACGATCAAGTTCCAGGATTTATTTATCCAAGAAATACTATCTTCTAAAGAAGAAGATTGATTCTTCTAAAATGAAATACTTTATTTCTCCAACACTAGTCGTTTAAATTTCGTTTCAATCCATGTATATGAATGTCAAGCTATTTCAAGTGTATAGTGGTATTGTCAAATGCAATAGAAGGTAATAAATGTTTTTTTAGCGAGGTAAAGGGGTGCGTCGGCCGGGGTTCGAACCCCAAACCACCTCTCTAAGCCACTAACAAGAATGGTAAAGAGGGAAGGTTGGGCGTGATTTTAGCAACCCCACCTCGTAAAAATAAACACCACAGCTACTGAAACTTCTCTAGCTTGAATCCCTATGACCCCCTGGGAATATCCAGGAATAATCAAAAATCTTTTGACGATATCTTTTTTCTATCATTGACAAAAGTTTAGAATTTTATCAACACTTTACTTTCAAGCAAGGAGGAATAGGATCGATCCAAAAATGTGACTCCTATATTAGTCATTCATTTATGACAGTTCACTTAATTGTCTTTAATTGTAAGCCTTATTTGTAATTTATATGACTGTGTTATGATATTTTTATGCAAATGGTGAAACTAAGGCCAATATCACTACTATAATTTCTACTCCCCTAATAAATGGAAAATATGCATACATCTTGTTTGTTTTCAGTTATCTAGAAAGTGTTATTAATTTAATGACTGTACAGGATGCTTGTTGGTAAAATCGATTATCCAGTTATACTTTACTTTCTTTTTCTGTTTAAAGATCAGAGGCTTAAAGATATTGATAAGGAATATGAAGCTGTTAAATCAGCAGATATTTTACACTTAAAGCAGACATTTGAAGACAGACTGGAATATTACAAACGTGAAGTTGGCGAACAGTATCAGGTGAAATTAACACAACAGGTAATACTGTATTTCACTCTTTTCATTTAAAGGTGGTAAGAATTTATTATTGTTACGCTGATATAATTAAGGTATTTCACAATGTTAATTCGTTGTATGACAGGTTTTCGAATAGACTGATGAAATGGAGAAATGATGAAAACAGAAGGAACTTCCCTACGTTTCTCCCTGCTTTGTGTATTTTTGGTTATGTACATGCTTGTCTTTTTCAGATTTATCATAATATGTTTTGCAACCAGGCTGCCGCATTAGTACTGTAAGTGTTGGGTTATACTTATGATAGGCCTCAAATAACCGCACTTATTAAATACTTCACCGCTTAATAACCTTAGCAGGATACTACCTAGAGTGTAAGTACTGACTATCGAAATCAAAGTAAAAAGACTTGGGACTGGAAGTGTGTCTTGAAGGGAGTTGTATTATTGATACAAATGAAATATCAATTTTAATAAATAAGGATGTTATACAACTTATCTGATGCCCCGGTTGGGTTGTAAGCTCAGAGAGTACGCTGAGTGGTAGCACAACAAGAAAGCGAACCACGTGTGTATAGTCATGTCGGAAAACACAAGATGGCGTGGCGCCAAAAGTGGGTGAATGCGTTAAAACAAAAATTCAAAGGCTCAAGGTACACTATAGTACTTTCCATATCTATACCATTTTCTTTTTCTGCACTGATACCTTTTATGCTTTCTCTCTATAGTTCTGGCCGATGAAAGGCTATGTATAAAATCAGACCAATATCATCTACTTTAGTTATCTTGATCAGATAAGTTATAATGAACTTGTTAACAGTAGTAAAATAAACAGTGAAACTATTAGTTTTGTAAGAAGAATTACATTTTGGTAGTCATTCAGGTAGGTAGTGGTATTCAGTCAATTATACAGATTACTGAATTGTAATCTTAGTAAGCTTGATTTTAGAAACCGTAAGTAAAGTGAAGTCAAAATGCGGTACGTTACTGGAATTTGTAGTCATCAACTAGCTCTATAAGCGTTTTCAGCAAAGTTTTAGTCAAGACTAGGCAATAACTTATTTCCCTGAAGAATTCCAGAACGTGTAGTACAGATAAGTTAAATATATTTAAAGTGAATCAAACCCTTCTTTATAAATTATATATATACGTCAGTGGCGCAACGACAGAATGCTCACCGACCATGCGTATTGTCCGAGGTTCGATCCCCAGTCGACGCACACCTTTACCCTTCTAACCCAGTAATAAATCTGGTACAGAGGGAAGGTTTGGCATGTGGCTAGCACCACTTCTACCGAAACTTCAAGCCTCTAGCTTGGAGCCCTATATTCCACTGGGAACGTAAAGGAATATATATATATTCATAGGCCTTTAGAAACACAAAAGAATAGCGAATAAGATACTTTTTCGTATTCGATTTCACCATAAAGATTTTAGGACCTGATTTGGAAATCAGGCTGCCAGTGAGTTGGTGGGACGTAGCGATTTCGCTCGCTTTACTGATGTTAGGCATCATCTATCTCCGAAATAGTCATTTTACATGCAGTAGTCTAAACCGAACATCCATTAAAGTTATACCAAAATGGGATAAAATAGCAATTGCAAGCATTAAACCATTTACTAGGTTGATGCTCACACATATTACACGCTAAAGTTTTGCTTTTTACTAGTTATCTACATCTGGATCCAAATTGACATTGTCAAAACTACCTATGCTATTTGCTAACAAAACCTTTCTGTTTTCAGATGACTGAATTCCGTCAAAATGAATTGAACACCATCAAATTAGAAATGGAAGATAGATTTCAAGAACGTGTAAAGGAACATGTGATGCGTGTAAGTTAGATGAATTAAAATGTGAAGTAATGAAAATAAGTAGAGAAATACAGTAACATGAAAAGTTTAGATGACTGACGGACAAATAACTAATAGACTTTTGGTGATAAATTATATGACGAACTTGAGATGCTTCAATTGATTTCAAAGTCTAAAATATCCTGAAGTTGTGCAGAAAAGTAGATCGCAATCTGAGCAAATCACGTGTCGACCGAATGCTACCAACAAATTTTAATTCTCTTCCTAATTGTTCGCCTAATAACGTGTCCTAAATATTTTTATTATTATATTATTATTGTTCCCTTGGGTTCCTAGTGGAACATAGGGCTTCAACTGCACGCCTCCACTTGCTTCTGTCTTATGCTGTACTTTTCACTTGCATCCATGTTAGTCCATACTGTTTCAACTCCTCTTCATACGATCTCCTCCATGTCACCCTTAGACGTCCCACTCGCCGCTTCCCTTTCGGGTTCCACTCGAGCGATGGCCTGACGCGCGATGTCACCCAGCGGCCTCCTCAGCCAGTGTCCAATCCATCTCCACTTTCTCCTGCATATTTGTTGGGCGATTGGTTCTTGTTTTGTTTCTTCCCATAGTTTCTTGTTGGTGATTCTTTCCGGCCATCTGATCTTCAGTATAGAGCGAAGACAGCTGTTGATGAAGGTCTGCAACAGGCTGTTGGAAATATTCTTTGTGACCCGCCAAGTTTCTGATCCGTATAGAAGAACTGACTGACTTGACGTCGTTTGTATTGAAAATCCGAATTTTGTTGTTGATGCTGAGTGACGAAGATTTCCAGATTGGTTTCAGGTTGATGAATGTGTTTCTCGCCTTCCCGATTCTCGATTTGACATCTTCGTCTGTTCCTCCTGTAGTTGAGACAATGCTCCCTAGATAAGTGAATGAAATAACCTCTTTCAAATCCCTCCCGTTGATGGTGATTGGCGCTGGATGTTGCTGTTGTTGTTGTTGGTTGGTTGGTTATTTTCATAACCTCCGTCTTGTCTATGTTCACCTGGAGTCGTGTCTTTGCTGCTTCTTCGACCAGTTTGTCAGTTTTCGCTTGTAAGTCTTCGATTTTGTGTGACATCAAACATAAATCATCCGCGAAATCCAAGTCTTCTAGGCTCTTCACGTCGGTCCAGGATATCCCTGTCTTCTCGTTTCCCACTGTCTGACGCATAATCCAGTCCACCACAATTAGGAATATCACTGGTGGTAATAAGCACCCTTGTCTGACTCCTGTGTTTACTCCAAACGCCTCACTGAGTTTTCCGTTGTGGATCACTTGACATGTGGCGTTGTCGTACAGCTGTTGAATAAGGTTGATGAATATTTGGGGTACGCCGTAGTACTTGAGTAGTTTCCAAATTACTTCGCGGTCAACGCTGTCGAAGGCCTTCTCAAAGTCTATGAAGTTGAGGTAGAGGTTTGATTGCCATTCCATGCTTTGTTCTGTGATGATGATGCGTAGAGTTGCAATTTGGTCAGAACATGATTTGCCTTTCCTGAATCCAGCTTGTTCTGGTCGGAGTTCTGTATCCAGTGCGTCCTTTATTCTCTCCAGGATGATGCGACTCAGGATTTTACTTGACGTCGACAGGAGCATGATTCCTCGCCAGTTCTTGCAGAGTCCTAAGTCGCCCTTCTTTGGTAGTTTCACGAGGTAACCTTTCCTCCAGTCACTAGGCACCTTTCCCTCCTTCCAGACTTTTGCAATAATGGAGTCAGCATTTCTGCTGTCGTCTCTGGGTCCGCTTTCAGTGCTTCAGGTGGTATCCCATCTGGTCCAGCTGCTTTTCCAGCCTTCAGAAGCTTGATTGCATTCAAGACTTCAGCTATCGTTGGAGTATTGGTGTCAACTTGCAGTTGTGTACGTGCTGTTGTTGGTATTTCTGGACGGGTTGTAAGTAGTGGCCGGTTCAAGAGTTCTTTGAAGTGGTCCACCTATTGTTTAATCTGTCTTTCTTCCTTGGTAATTGGGTTCCCTTGACTGTCTTTTATATGTTTCAATTGTGTTGATCTCTTCCCGGATAGAGACTTGGTTATTTGATATAGTGTCCTCAGGTCCCTTTTGCCTGCTACCTTCTCAGCTTCAGTGGCAGGGTTGTCGTAAAATTGTCTTTTGTCCTTCCTGGCACTCTTCTTCACTTCTTTGTCCAGTGCTGTGTAAGTTGAGCTCAGCGTCTCCTTCTCTTGTCCATCTTTGCATTGAATCATTTTCTCTTTGACCATTCTCCTCTCCTCTACTAGCTTCCAAGTGTCCGTTGAGAGCCATTCCTTATCTTGTTTCTTCTTTCTTCCTAAAACCGTTGAACACGTTTCGTTGAAAATCACCTTCAGAAAGTTCCAATGGTCTTCCACGCATGATTCCTCAGTGATGCCACGTAGTGTTTACTGCTTTGTTCTGACAGTTGCAGTGAAAATGTCCTTTGTGATTGTGTCCTTCAGTTTTTGAGTGTTGAACTTGCATTGTGGCCTATCACCAACTATCCTCGAGGCTTTTAGCTTCACCTTGAAAGTCCCTTGTACTAGATAGTGGTATGAACCCACATCTGCTCCTCTCCTCGATCTTGTGTCCAGTAGGCTCCGTCTCCACTTCCTTGAGATTGAAATGAAGTCTATCTGGCTTTTGGTGTGTCCATCTGGTGAAATCCATGTTGCCTTGTGTATATCCCTGTGTTTGAACACACTGCCACCAATCACCAAATCATTGAAGGCGCAGAAGTCTGAGAAGAGTTCGCCATTTTCGTTCATTTCACCGAGGGCCTGACGACCCATGGTGAGTTCTCTTCCTGTATTGTCTCCTCCCAGTTTCGCATTCATGTCACCCATCAGGATTTTGATATCGCTCTTTGGGACGTTGTCCATTACTGTTTGTTGTTGAATGTAGAAATGTTCCTTCTTCTCATGTTCTGAGACGTTTGTAGGCGCGTAGCATTGAATGATTGTAACCTTCCTTCCTTTTGAGTTGAACCTGGATGTCATTATTCTGAAGGAGATTGGTTCCCACTGCATGAGAGCTTTAGCTGCTGTTGGTGACATCATGATGGCTACTCCCTCGGTGTGCTTGTGATAGTCCTCTGGGTGACCGGAGTAGGTTTTTGTCTCTCCAGTTGGTAGTTGGCTCCTTCCATATCCGTTCCATCTGCTCTCGCAGATTCCCAACACGTCCATTTTATATCTCCTCATTTCTGCGGCTACCTGAGCAGCCTTCCCAGCTTCGTACATTGTACGAATATTCCACGTCCCCATCCTGAATTTTGCTTTCATTGAAAGAAAGCACATCGGCTGACTGGCTTCCCGAAGGCTTTCACCAGCCTGCGTCATTTCACTTCCCCGATTCCAGCGAAAAATAAGGTTATTGTTTTTATTTTTAGAATTTTGAATATATTTGTGCGTTGAAGTTTTTGTAGCAGTTTGGTTAAGTTTTGGGGGTGGAGTTGCTAGTACCATGCCCCAACCCTCCGTCTTTATCCGGGCTTGGGACCGGCTAGAATACTAGTGACCTAGTAATCTAGGCGAGGTTCCTAAATATTTTGACATTCCATAATGCTAGTGAATACTGAGTAAGAATATTTAAGCATCACCATTTGCACAAAGTGCATTGAGTTTAAGTCGTTAGTAGTTTACAATTTGTCAATGAAAGTGTTTATAATGTCTAATGTAGTGATTTTTTTCAACAGGCAATCAGACCCGTCCCCCCCCCCGGCTTAAGAGATAATCATTATGTAAATATAACCCAACTTATTGAAGTTTACTTGATACCTGTATGACACCTAAATTCCGGTGGTACTTAAAGTTAGTTGAACTAAATATCATTTGTTTTGGTTCACAATATCTCATAACCGTGTGGGAGAATTTTGTAAAGACGTAATGACTTAAGCTGGAAAGATGACAAGTTTCAAACCAACATCCTCTTTAACTGTAAGCATAATGATAATTCTGAATGAAATTGTGGCTGTTGTCAATTTCTAATGCCCTACATCCTTTCTAAATGATGGAAAGTGCTGAAATGACGTGTAGCCATCAGTTGAAATTCTTATTTCATTTTGAAACTAGATTCATTTAACAAGCTCTTCTCTAATCGGATGGGAATTCTCGAAATTTGTTTATGTTTATAACTCCGTAAAGAACTATCGATTAATTTAAAAAAGGTTTTGCGTGACTACTGCCTACTTATCAGTAGTAGATCAGTAAAACAATAAAAGTGTATTCACACCCATTTTTTTTAACAGATCCACCGAAAATAGATAAAAGCTTATTTAAATTTAAAACAATTCTTTTTCCTAAAAATTACTAAAGTTAGAAAAAGAGTTTGAAATTCGTCTGCAATCTTTGAATGACCAAGAAGAACTACTAAAAGAGAAGTATAACCTATCACAACAGCGAGAAGAACGTGAAGCATTTGTTAAACGTCAAGCTTTACAAGCAGAATTAGACACAATACAATTGATGAAAACGCAGTTAGACCAAGAGAAATTACAAATTGAAAGGTTACTATTTTTGCTTTCATTTCTTAACGTGAATATGAATTTTGCACCATTTCATCAGTTTATAGTTAGACATAGTGCTTACTATTTCTAAATGTCTGAACTAAAGGTAATTTTTATAAAATTATGAATACATGTGTAAAACTTGGGCACTGTGGTAGTAAGTAATTCCATATTAGTTTGTTTATTAGGTATATCACACAGTGAAATAGTATTATTTACTGCAGGACGTTTTGAACAAAATTTATTGTTCATAATCATATCAGTTATAACCACACAACTTCGAAACTTACGTTTTGTAGTTTTCTTTATTCTTTCCTATTTTTCGTAGGGGTAGTAGAATTTTCCAGATATCTGGGACAGGTGTTGAATCATTCTTATTACACGTATTTGCAGTTGATTCGATAAATATGGCTTTCTCTCCCTCAACCCTTTTACAGTAGATTTTATTACTGTCATCTTATCTGTCCTATTGTATGTTGTCGGTAATTGGATGTAGTGCTATGGCTGAGGTATTTGCTAGATTTCTTATCTTATTCGGGTCAACTGATCTAGATTTCGCTAGTGTTTTGTTTTTCACTAGTCTAACTAACCCCTTCTTACTACTTTGACCTATGTATTTGATCTGAAAATCATTGTAGTGTATTAGACAAAGTAATTCTGTTTGATGGGCTCCACAGGATCCTCTAACTGACATAATTTGTTTCTAATTGAGTTTGTGGGTTTGAATGCCACTTTTATTCACGCCTTGTTAAGAATTCTCCGTAAGTTTTTTGAGGTTCCTTCTTCGTATGGTTGTCCTACTGATAATTTATATTCCCTTTTGTTGGTGTTGTCATTATTCTGTGCGTGCTTGACACTCATGTTGTCCTTAATAATATTGTTATCATTATCAATACCATTAATGTTAATTTTATTTTTACATTTTCCTACATAATTCCTGAATAATTTATCGGGGTAATTATTCAGTTTCAAAGCTTCTCGTATATGCCTCACTTCCTGTCTTAGATTTTCCTTGATACTATTTAGTTTTTGTGCCCTATTACTGAAATGTTTCACTAGTTGTATTTTTACTGACTTAGGATGGGATGATCCGAAATCGAAATATCGGTTTCAATGTAAGGGTTTCCTGTAAACGCAAGTGTTTAACTTCTTATCTTCTTTCCTTTTTACGCTACAATCTAACATTGGAAGCTCCCCTTCCTGACTTTCTAATTCATAAGTGAACTGAATTGCCTCAACCTTCAAGTTGATGTGTTCGAATAATCTAATTATATCATGTGTCCTAAGTGTGGTTAATGTGTCATCTGCATACCTCTATCATGCTTTTAGGGTGGGGCTGAACCTTTCAATCACTAAGTTTTCCCGCTTATCCCTGAATATATCTGCCACAGTCAGGAATATTGGTGACTTCATGGCAACTCCCTCAGTTTGTTGGTATATTTTCCGTTGGGATTTAAGTACTTTGGAAGCCAGGCATATCTGCACTCCCAGCATATTGTGTCCTCAAGTGGCACTTTTATTCCAATTTCAAGTTCTTGGTCAGAAATGAATTCATTTCTGACTGCCTCTATAGCTATACTTATCGGTGTACCTTTATATAAACTGACAATGTCAAAACTAACCATTTTTTTTCCTTCACGATCTAATTTAAAATTATCTAATCTATGCTTTAGTTCATAAGAATTTATTAGTGTAGATTTTGAGTGGCTTTTAAGAGTAATTTTATATATTTATATTATGGTATTAATACACTACGCCTAATGTTTCAATGATGTAAATTTAAACACTCCTAATCTCTTCTAGCTGAGGTAAGTGATTTCCTATACTAGTTCACTGTAACCCACAAATAAATTATTCAGTGGAAAAACGTCTAGTGAAACACTAATGATTCTACATATCATTTACCCATCGACTTTTCTGACTAAATAGTCAAGAATTTACCAATCATTTTTTATTTTAAGCTTTTGGGAAAAAAGTCTTAGATAAACAAAGAAACCAGTTGTCCTTTTTCAAATATTAGACAGGGAGACACAACAGCTAAAACAATATACAACTAAAGAAGAAGGAATAGTCTAATTTGACAACACAGTTGTCTTCATTTTCATACTTGTTATTTCTGCTAGTTTGTATATCTAACTTTTAATTTCATGGAGTGATGGAGGAACTGCTAAGCATAATTTAAATGTAGTGATAGACAAACAGAGTTGTCAACTTAAAATTTTGCTTAGATGTATACTTATTGAAGCCATCATAAAATTATAGATAAAGGAAGTTGTAGGGAGAATAAAATTATATGAAAAGAAAACCAAAGTTAAAAGAACACGCATGAAGGGAAAATATTTAAGTATTTTAAATTCTGAAATCAATAAAATGCAGACATTGTTGAGTGATGTAACCACCATGCTTATCTAAATTATAACCAATTAGTGAGTTTATTGTGGTTGGATTAGTGAGAAGTGATTTCACATGGTAACGTTGTAAGTGTTTCATCTCTTAGTTATATAAAAATGCAACATTTGGACGATTGTCCCCAGGATGTTGTTAAAATCACACTATTTGAATTTATTATTATTATATTATTATTATTGTTCCCTTGGGTTCCTAGTGGAACATAGGGCTTCAACTGCACGTCTCCACTTGCTTCTGTCTTGTGCTGTACTTTTCACTTGCATCCATGTTAATCCATACTGTTTCAATTCCTCTTCACACGATCTCCTCCATGTCACCCTTGGACGTCCCACTCGCCGCTTCCCTTTCGGGTTCCACTCGAGCACTGGCCTGACGCGCGATGTCACCCAGCGATCTCCTCAGCGAGTGTCCAATCCATCTCCACTTTCTCCTGCATATTTGTTGGGCGATTGGTTCTTGTTTTGTTTCTTCCCATAGTTTCTTGTTGGTGATTCTTTCCGGCCATCTAATCTTCAGTATACAGCGAAGACAGTTGTTGATAAAGGTCTGCAACAGGCTGTTGGAAATATTCTGTGACCCGCCGCCAAGTTTCTGATCCGTATTGAAAATCCGAATTTTGTTGTTGATGCTGAGTGACGAAGATTTCCAGATTGGTTTCAGGTTGATGAATGTGTTTCTCGCCTTCCCGATTCTCGATTTGACATCCTCGTCGGTAATTAGGACAATGCTCCCTAGAAAAGTGAATGAAGTAACCTCTTTCAAATCCCTTCCGTTGATGGTGATTGGCGCTGGATTTTGCTGCTGCTGCTGTTGTTGTTGGTTGGTGATTTTCATAACCTCCGTCTTGTCTATGTTCACCTGAATTTATGCATACAATATTATTATGCTCATACTTATAGTGTTATAATATCAAGAAATGTAGTTAACCTGTAACACTGAAATACAGCAACACAGAGTTCAATTCCTCTTGGCATAAAACGCAGATAAGGTAGTTGATTTTCAACTTGCTAAACATCTGTACTGTAATGTGAAATGTTGAATTTAGTAACCATATTGACATGTTGGTTAGAATAATTCTGTCAGAAGTTAAATATGGTCACATGACTAATCATTTATTCTCTAGGTTGCATTATGCATATTTGAGATGTTTAAAACTTTAAGTACTTAAAAGCAGTCTAACATAACATATCGACCCATTCATACATTTTCATATGAAAGCTTTTAAATTGTATATATTTTTGATGACTATACATGAGATTTTAAAAGCAAACTTTTTAAAATTTCGATAAGGGTATTGACTTCTGTACATTATTATTATTGTATCCTTTAATTCCTACAGGAACATAGGGCTTCAGCCGTGCGTCTCCATTGCGTTCGGTTCTCTGCTAGAGTCTTCACCTGGCTACAAGTCTGCCCACATGCTTTCATCTCTTCTTCACATGACCTCCTCCAAGTCACCCTTGCAGTGACGACCAACTCGCCTCTTCCCTTTCGGGTTCCACTCGAGCAATGGCTTGTCTAGTGATGTCACTTGATGCATTGTTTCCTCAGAGTATGGCCAATCCATTTCCATTTCTTCCTCTTCCTTTATATTTGTTTCACAATCGGTTCCTGGTTGGTTCGCTCCCAGAGATCGATCTCTGTTGCTGATCTTTTCTGGCCGACCATCTGATCTTGAGTATTGAGTGAAGACAACTGTTAATGAAGGTCTGTAGTTTGTTTCAGATGCTCTTTATGACACGCAGTGCAAGTCTCTGATCTGTATAGTAGCACTGACTGGCTTCACATTGGAGTTGAAAATCCCGATCTTATTTTTGATGCTGAGAGTTGTTGACCTCCACACAGACTTGAGAGTAGTGAAAGCTTGTCTTGCTTTTCCGATTCTTGCTTTGATATTCTCGTCAGTTCCGCCTGTAGTTGAAACGATGCTTCCCAGGTAGGTAAAAGAGGTTGTTTCTTTCAGGTTCCTCCCATTTATGCTGATTGTTGTCTGCTGTTGTTGTTGTTCTTGTCCAGGAATCTTCATCACTTCTGTTTTCTCTATGTTCACCTGAAGTCCTATCTTTGATGCTTCTTCTGCTAACTTGTTGCTTTTCGCTTGCATGTCTTCCAGTTTGTGGGAAATCAGACATATATCATCGGCGAAGTCCAGATCCTCCAAGTTTTTGTGTGTGTCCATTTTATGCCTGTTTCCTCATTGCCCACTGTTTGTCGCATTATCCAGTCTACTGCAATCAGGAAAATCATTG
This sequence comes from Trichobilharzia szidati, assembly GCA_944472155.2. Classification (NCBI taxonomy): domain Eukaryota; kingdom Metazoa; phylum Platyhelminthes; class Trematoda; order Strigeidida; family Schistosomatidae; genus Trichobilharzia; species Trichobilharzia szidati. Next base: position 143,274,333 of record OX235271.1, read on the forward strand.
ACGATAGTAGGCAGCCAGCTTGTCTTACTCCTGTCCTCACTTCGAAGGGTTACGTAAGTTTCCCGTTGTGGATTACTTGGCATGCAGCATTGTCGTAAAGCTGTTGGATGAAATGTATAGTTTTCGGTGGCACCCCGTAGTAGCGAAGTAGTTTCCAAATCACCTCTCGATCGGCGCTGTCAAAGGCCTTTTCAAAGTCGATGAAGTTGAGATAGAGAGGTGACTGCCATTCCAGGCTTTGTTCAATGATGATCCGTAATGTGGCGATCTGATCAATACATGACTTGTTTCTCCTGAATCCAGCCTGTTCCGGTCGAAGTTTTTCATCCAGGGCATGTTTGATTCTCTCCAGTATGATGCGGCTTAGTATTTTGCTTGAGATGGACGGGAGCATAATTCCGCGCCAGTTCTTGCATTGACTTAGGTCTCCTTTCTGTGGTAGTTTGAATAAGTATCCTTCCTTCCAATCCTCGGGTACTTTGCCTTCTTTCCACACCTTCTCCAGTAGTGGCGTCATCAAGTCCACTGTTGTCTCTGGGTCCGTTTTCAAAGCTTTTGCTGGGATTCCATCTGGTCTTGCTGCTTTTCCAGCTTTTAGCATCTTGATTGCCTTCAGGACTTCTGATTTCGTCGGGGGGTTGGTGTTCACTAGTAGTTCTGTCTCCGTCGTTGGTATTGTTGGGCGCGTTGTAGGTGGTGGTCGATTTAGGAGCCTTTTGAAGTGTTCAGCCCAGTGTTTCCTTTGCTTCACTTCTTTGGTGAGTGAATTTCCATTGTCATCCTTCACCGGCTTGATTTGTGTCAAACGTTTGCCCGATAGGTACCTAGTAGTTTGGTAGAGTGTTGCGTGATCTCCTTTACCTGCAGCTTGTTCTGCCTCACTTGCCATGGTTTCATAATACTTTCTTTTGTCTTCTCTGGCACTTTTCTTTACTCATTTGTTCAGTGTCTTGTAGCTTGCATTCAAATCCTGTTTTTGTTGCTCATTGGTGCACTGGAGAATCTTTTGTTTCACCATCCTTCTCTCTTCTATTAGTTTCCAAGTGTCCGTAGTGAGCCATTGTTTGTCCTGTACGTATTTCTTATATTATAAAGGTGATCCACATAATTTCTCATATTCAATAGTTGACCCGTGATGAAAAGTACATAAGGGCTTCGTTAAAGGGATTTATTTGGTCTCTGCCTGAAGACTTCCTTTCAGTAGGCATATTCAGTGTATGCTACTGATCGTTATTTGTATCACTTTATAACTTTATTCTTGTAATAATCAACTTGAAACATAATACACAACGGTAATATCGTATATAAAATCGATAGACAGACATGTAATTGCTAGAATCAGCCTGTATCATTTTAGTAGTAGAGTATGGAAAAACAGATTTATATATTTCTTGTTAAATGCCCTAAGCAATATGATGAAAGTTGATTTTTCTCATTTTAATTATCTACATGATTTTACAAAAAGTAGTTAAAGAAAAAAAGTTTTTGCACATTTATTTTCTTAGAGAGAAAAAACAAATGCTTAAAGATCATGAGAAACGCGAAACAGAAATTAAAAAGCATGAAAATCTTTTAGAAATCAGAGAAAAAACATTGGAAGGTGAAATTCAAGAACATGTAGACAGGTAAATCGAAATACACTGTTGTCTGTAGTGTTATGTTATTATAATGTTGATTGCTAGTAGTGTTGTTATTTGACATAACTGAATTGTTTTAAGGTGATTTGCATTTCCCGCTAAATAATTATGTCGGACCGAAATGTCTGGTGTCTATTAACATGTCGGCTCCTAGTATGAAGGCTAAGACAATGTTCGTAGTTTAACATTTTGGCTGATGGTGACTAGCAGTAGGTAGACCATCACTCACTGCGGATGCAGGTATCAACTGTAAACCTTCACTATACGTAAATACACTTTTATTTCAAAAGAACTAATGACGGTTTTTCAAACACATATTGGTTGTGTCATTTAAAAGCTTACGGTGTGTTAGTATTTGCATTATATTCTATTTAAAATATTTGAGACAGTTTGAATCATTTTTTGAGTATTTAGATACAAGTGTACGGACCAAGAGACTGCGGCAGATGTGTTCACGCCATTATTGCAAAATGCTTGGAGGGAATGAAAGGTACCTTCTGGTTGGAAGAAATGCTTTCTACCTCGTCAAGCTGCCAAACAAGGGCAGCCTAGTCCTGAGCAAGATTTGGAGTGGAATCATGCTCTTGTTCACCTACGCCAAGTAAAATACTAAGTCGCATCATCCTGGAGAGAATGAAAGGTGAACTGGATACAGAACTCTGCACCTCACCGGAACAAACTGGATTCGGCGAAAACAAATCATGTTCTCATCAAATTGCAGCTCTATGAATCGTCATCACAGAACAAAGTATAGAATAGTAGTCAAACCTCTACCTCAACTTCATCCACTTCGCAAAAGCCTTCACCGGACAGCGTTGACCGAGAAGTAATTTGGAAACTACTTCAACACTATGGCGTGTAGTGCCCGAGTGTTTATCAACCTCATTAAACAGCTGGCTATATGACAATGTCACGTGTTAGTCAGGTGATCCACAAAGGAAAACTTAGTGAGGCGTTTGAAGTGAATACTGGAGTAAGACAAACTAGCTGCCTATTATCACCGATGATATTCCTAAGTGTGGTGGACTGGGTTATGCATCACACTATACGAGCGGAGTGAGAAGACAGGGATCCGTTATACCTATGAGAAGACTCTTGAAGATTCTGATTTCGCAGGTGATTTGTATTAAATGTCACACAAATTCGAAGACTTACAGGCGAAAACCGACAGACTGGCAAATGAGGCTAGCAGCGAAGAGAGAACTACAGGTGAACATAGAGAAGGCGTAGGTGATGACAATAACCAACCAACCAACAGCAAAAGCTACAACAACTAGCACCATTCACCATCAACGGGAGAGATTTGTCAGAGGTCACTTCCTTCACTTATCTAGGAAGCGTCGTTTCAAATACAGGTGGATGGCACAGATGAAGATGTCAAGGCCAGCCAGCCGGAATCGGAAAGGCAGAATACGCTTTCATCAACCTGAAACCAGTTTGGAAATCTTCTGCACACAGTCAACATAGAGAACAAGATTCGCATTTTCAACACCAATGTCAAGTGGGTACTTCGTTACAGGTCAGAGACTTGGAGCCTGCATCATGGAAAGGATTTCCAACAGGTTAGTGCAGACCTTCGCTGGCTCCATTCTGAAGATCAAATGGCTTGTCAACTAGGAAGAATTAGCAACAAGAAACTCTGGCGCTGAACAAAGCAACTAAGAGCCGACTGCTCAACAAATATGTAGGAGAAAGTGGAGATGGATAAGGCACACACTGAAGAGACTATGGAATGACATCGCGTGCAATGCAGGCAATTGCTCAAGTGGAATCCGAATGGGAAGCAACGAGTGTGTCCTCGTTTCTAGGGTGACATGGAGGAGATAGCGTGGGGAGGAGGAAGTGAGAGATTATGGTCAATCCTGGACCCAGCTGAAGAGGGGAGCAGAAAATGGAACAAAGTGAAGATGTGATGTTGAAACCCTACGTCCCACTTGGAACCCAAGGGAATAATAATAAAATATATAGATCCAAGGGTTATATTTTAGTTTTACATAATAAAAACATAACAGAACTGATTGATTTTGATAAGGTTGAAAAGAGTTTAAAGAGAATGTGATTATGACAGGCATGGTGATTTTAAATGTGATCCCTTATGAGGCAGTAGGTACTTATACCGTTGGAAAGTTCATCAGTCGTGCAAACTAATAGCCTCCGGAAATTCATGAACGAATACAGAAGATATAATGACTCAAATGCCAAACAAATCACGTTGAGAAAAAAAACCTGTCTTCATTCAACTCAATTTGGAAGGTGAAAACATTACACAAATAGTCAACAGAAGATTGAGTACGTTATTAGCCAGAACTTATCCTACAGTTAAGTTGGTTCCTGTTTATGGGACATGCTATTCCGTGCTATCAAAAATCAACAGATGCCATTCTCATATTAATGCTCTGTATATAAATTTACATGTATCTGCAGTAGCAGTTACATTGGGAATACAAAAAAGAGTGGCTTACCTCCGACTTTCTGACCGTGTAGCAAAAAGTCTACTTCTCAAGGGAACAAAGGCTTACAATAGTCTCATTGACAGGTATCTTTTCAATATGGGTAATTAGATCGATATCACAAAATCCTTTAAAATTACCAATAGACGAAATAGCTCATTTCTTCTCAAGTTTGACAAAGCAGTCAATATCAAAAACCTGAAATCGGATTTATGTGTTCAAAAAGAAGCAGTTATCAGTCCTTCTTTGTCTTGATAAGTGGATCTCTTTATTCTCTTTTTCATTCGATTGCGTAGTCTTTGACTTTAACCTTTCCCCCTGTGATATCGTGTAACTCTGTTTGTCTCTTATTTTTATGATTTGAGTTGAACTCATTATTAGTTACTCATCATCTTACTCACCTCTTGTTTTTATTACGTAACTCTTTTGTTATTGTAAATAAGCATTTATTTTTGTTTAAACTTGAACTCTCTGTGTATAAACTACATAAGTTTTTCGAGTTTGACCATGGGAGTACTGGACAGCTGTTACAATGGTTCTCTAACATATATCAATCCGTGATCAAACTGGAAAAACCAACCTAATCCTTACAAATCAACTCTTGCAAACTACATCAGTGTAATATTCTGAGAACTGTTCATTAAGTTCGGAGCCTCTTGTCAACTGACATTATGTAACATTTGAAGGTTGGTTACAGGATTTCATCATGAACTGACATTGGTTAGAGAACCATTGGAAAACCTGGGAGTACTGGACAGCTGTTTCGTCCTAGTTTGGGAGTCTTCAGCAGTACGCACCCAACTGGGTCTGATCCCAGGACCTTCTGGTTACAAGGCGAGCCCGCATACCATTACGTCACTGGGACCCAATCCAATGGTCCATGAATTCTAACTTCTGCCAATTCACGATACAGCGCAACCGCTAGCCGATGTCTTCGGCAAGTATTTGTCATCACACCCTACCTGCTGCACCCTACTGGTTACGACTTCCCAGGAACCCCAGGTAACTACCTACCTGAATAGGGCCAGTCGCCAATGAGCATCTCATTGTTATTCAAGTATTGGTTTGTATGGATTCGGTTGATTCGTTACAGGATTTCATCATGAACTGACATTGGTTAGAGAACCATTGGAAAACCTGGAAGTACTGGACAGCTGGATATTTGACGGTACGTTAAGATTGTCCTGTACATACAGTTAGTAATTACTTTAGGCTGTACTCAGCTGATCAGAAGCCAAGGGAATAAATGATGTTACTATGTTATTCTGTACAAACTTTTGTTCTTGCTTTATTCAAAACAAAAGCCTACTGTTATCCATCTCTTCAAGATTATTTCATTGGAACTGTAAAAACTGATTTTTCTACCATATGATTTTATCTTGTTAGTTGTTGTGAACGTGTAATGGCTTACTTTTTGGCTTTATTATCTTCTTTTTTTTGTCACAAAATATTTTACCTTAAGTAAACTTTTAGGCTTAATTTCTCTTTTTTAAATCATGGAAAATTCCCATTGTAACATATAGAAAATCAAAACAAATGATTCAGCGAAGAGACTCTTTTCAACGAATTTATCATCAAGCTGTACAATCGTATATATATGGTTTTTAAGAAGTTATATCCGGTGAGGGAATTGAAACATAGGTGTGAATGCATAAAATAATAATAATAATATGAAGTGCAATTAAAACTAAAATGTTTGTGATTATAATCGTAGTTAAATGTCAAGTGGCAAAGCAAATTATTCTATATATGACATTAATTTGCTTTGCCACTTGACATTTAACCATGATTATAACCACAAATATTTTAATTTTAATTGCATTTCATACTATTATTACTATTATTATTATTATTTTATGCATTCACACCTATGTTTCAATTCCCTCACCGGATATAACTTCTTAAACACCATATATATACGATTGTACAGCTTGATGATAAATTCGTTGAAAAGAGTCTCTTCGCTGAATCATTTGTTTTGATTTTCTATAATTTCTCTTTCTCAATTTTTTAAATTTAATTGTATGACCTGTATTGCTTGCCGTCAATACTTTGACCTTACTGTCAGTGAACCAAATTTTTTTTTGATGAAGTTATCATAGAAGAAGAAATAAATAAATTCTTAAAAAGACATAAATTTATTCGCCGATTAACCTATATCTGTCTTACTTTATGAGCGTTGTGTTGACCTAAAGTATGGAAAATTAAAATGGGATGTTGTCTTATCAATGAATTCTTTCACTTTTATGATACTTAAGTCTAATTATCGGTGTTTGTTTGGCAGACAATGCAAACTTGGATGGTTATTCGGTTCATTTCTGAAACTGCTTAAGAGTGTTGCGTGACACTTGTACTCACTCATAATCCCTAGGTATTTGTGCACTAATAGGGCATATTTCGCGAATTTTTTGAAGTCAGGCGAAATTCATGGGCTTCATTTTTTAAAATAGTATTTATATGAGTGATGATTTAAAGAATGAAAATGAAGTGGATTATAAGAAGTAATCACCAAACTTCGAAATTCCTTTTGAATAACTGTAGGAAATGAATTGTGTTTGAAAGATAACCATACGAACAATGTTCCTCACAATAATTAGTGTGTAAACCTTGTATTGTACTTGTGTTAGCTAGAAAAGTTGTTTCTTTAGTTTCACGTTCATTAAGTTTTACAGTTAGAGACATCTCTCAGTTTCTTTTAATTCATCCATCAGTTTCATTTGACATGGTATAAATCAGTTCACTTCAACTGCTTCAACAATGCATACAACGGAAGTTATCAATCTGAGAATGAATAAGTCGGCAAAGTTAAAGTATGATAGCCAAAGTCAAAGTCTTCCAAAAGCTGACTTTCAAGAACCAATCAGACAAAAGGAATGCTATGAAATATCTTTCCAAATCAAGCCATATCTGCCTTTTTAAACTTGGAGAGGATAGATGCAGTATTCCAATAATTCTCTAGGTACTTTTTCTGCAAATCCATGCTGTTAGGTAGGATTATGGATTTTAAGATTAAGGCTTAAGGTTAAGGTAAGGATTAGGGTTGAATTTAGGATCAGAAGTAAGGATTATGGTTAGAGTTAGGAGTAAGTTGAAGAATTCCATATCAATTTGTTTATTAGATGTATCACACAGTCAGTGAAACAGTATTATTGACTGGATGACTCTTCGGACACAATTTACTGTTCATAATCATATCATCAATTATAATCACACGACTTCGAAACTTGAGTTTTATAGTTTTCTTTAGTTCTCTCCTATTTGTCGTAGGGGGAGTAGAATTTTCCAGATATCGGGGACAGGTGATGAATCATTCCTATTACATGTATTTGCAGTTGATTCGATAAACAAAGCTTCCTTTATCAATCTCTCCCTCCACCCCGTGACATTAGATTTCAAAACTGTCATCCTATCCCATCCTATTGTATGGTTGTGTGTAACTGCAAGTAGTCCCATAGTTGCACTATTCTCTAGATTTCTTATCTTATTCGGGTCAACTAATCTAGATTTCGCTAGGTTTTTATGTGCGGCTAATCTGATGGCCCTTGTTCTGATAGTTTGACCTATGTATTTGACCTAACAATCATTGCAGGGTATTAGATAAACTAAATTGTTTTGTTTGGTGGGTTCCACAGGATCCTTTAACCGACAAAGCTTGTTTCTAATTGAGTTTGTGGGTTTGAATGCCATTTTTATTCCTGCCTTGTTAAGAATTCTGCGTAAGGTTTCCGAGGCTCTTTCCTTGTATGGAATTACTACTGATGATTTAGATTCCTTATTTTTAGTGTTGTCACTATCCCGCGTATGTTTGACATGCATGTCGTCATTATTATTATTATTATTACTATCACTACTATCATTAATCAACTGCAAATACATGTAATAGGAATGATTCAACACCTGTCCAGACGGATATCTGGAAAATTCTACTACCTTTACGACAAATAGGAGAAGACAAAGAAAACTATAAAACTCAAGTTTCAAAGTCGTGTGATTACAATTGATATGATTATGAACAATAAATTTTGTTCGAAGAGTCATCCAGTAAATAATACTGTTTCACTGACTGTGTGATATATCTAATAAACAAACTAATATGGAATTACTTACTATCGCAGTGCACAAGTCTTACACATATATTAGGTTGAAGAATAGTTTCAGAAATATCAATGAATCTCAAAGTGCCATGACCTGCAGTCACCTGGATGAGTGGGTATATCGCACATGGTAAGATTTCTCCATAGATCATCTGTGTATTGACTGGGAGACATTCTTACAACACATAAGCTACAACTATACAGTGTAATATCAAGTTTGCAATATTTTGTAGTGTATTTTTCAATGATTATGTGATTTTTTTGCATCTGAGTTCTGTTTGGTTGTTCAAGGTAACCCTGGTTTCGACTATGATAGTTTAACTTTGTCAATAAGCTTAACTTTGATTTTATAACTTATTCAAGCTCATGTTAAAAATAGTAAATCTTAGATTACGTCAGCGAATTGCCTAATAAGAAGACAACTCAGTGAGTAGATCGAATGGATACAAGATAATTACAATAAAGTATTTTAGATGGACTTAAGATCATATAAAAGCAATTAAGTTTAAAGTAGGCAAGTGAAAAATTCTGGGTGATTGTTAACTGCACTCAGAGAAATTTGTTTTCTTAAAATCAATACTTATCATCTTAATCTTTCATTGTAGCATTCTTCATTTTATTGTTCGTGTCATAAATGAAAAGAAATATAAGTTTATTTCCAATTAAAGTCATTAACCTGCGTGCACATTGTTTACCTACAGCCATATCACAGTTTCTTCTGAATAAGGGAAAATAGTTACACTACGTATATTGGAAACGATTTATTTAGTATCATTTTGTAGATAATCGGGTGGTATTAAATATATCGACTGTTCCATGTAAAGTGTAAATTGACGAACTTTCTAAACTAGTTAATTGAAGCTGAAATATGTGTTTCGTTTTATCCATCTATTGTCATCCTCGGTGTGTTTCTGAATTTGAATTTTGATTAGATAGTCTTTATTTAGTTCAAGAATAGTACTCCCCATTCATACTTATTTCTTTGTTGGTGGATAATGAACTATTAATTAAGGTTGAATTTTGATTTTTGTTTTTTTGTTTTGAATGTAGAATTCGTATGGAGGATGAAATTAAACTATTAAAACAACGTAAAGAAATAGAAATTCAATCACTTCAACTATCAGGTAAGAAAATATAAGAACAAAATTCCAGAGAACATTCTCTTATTTTTATAGAAAATCAGAAAATGCTCGAAGAAAAAATGAAAACATTTGAACAGCTTAAACAAGATTTGATAAAACAACAAAACAAATTCACAGAAATGGAAGTAAGTATTCCCATTTGGTTAATGGATTTTTATTGCTAATGTTTAGTGAAATGCGAGTGGAAAAAAGTCACTTGTTCACATAGTGGTCATTGGACGTTTTTAAATATAATGTATACTTGAAGAGTGAACATCCTTTTTAGCCTGACTGTGGGATTATCGGGTTATCCACCCACACTCGAGAAGGCCTTCGACAGTGTTAACCAAGATGCAGTTTGGAAACTGCTTCAACACTACGATGTGCAGTATCTGAGTCTTTATCAAACTCATTCAACAACTAGCTATATGGCAGTACCACATTTCAGATGATACATAGCGGGAAACTTAGTGAGGCATTCGAAGTGAATACAGGAGTAAGACAGAGCTGTTTGTTACCATCATGGATGATATTCTTAATTGTGGTGGACTGGATTATGCATCAAACTGTACAAGGGGAATGAGAAGACAGGGATGCGTTGGACCTCTGAGAAGACTCTAGAAGATTCGGATTTCGCAGGTGATTTGTGTTTAATGTCACACAAACTCGGAGATTCGCAGGCGAAAACCGACAGACTGGCAGAGAAGACAGGACTCCAGGTGAGCATAGAGAAGGCGTAGGTGATGAAGCTGACCAACCAACTAACAGTGACAACAACTATCAGCAACAGTCACCATTAACGAGAGAGAAATGTCAGAGGTTACTTCCTTCACTTATCTAGGAAGCATCGTTTCAAATACAGGCGGATGGCACGGATGGAGATATCAAAGCCAGCCAGCCAGATTCGGAAAGGCAACAAACGCCTTCATCAACCTGAAACCAGTTTGGAAATCTTCTGCACAAAGTTAGCATAAACAACAAGATTCGGATTTTCAACACCAATGTGAAGTCGCTCCTTCTATACGGGTCAGAAACTTGCACCGCGTGTCACGAAATGGATTTTCAACAGGTTTCAAACCTTTATCATTAGTTGCCCGCTTCGCTGTCTTCATAGTGAAGATCAAATGCACACCCAGAAAGAATTAGTAACAAGAATCTCTGACTGGGAACAAACCAACAAGCCAGAGCCGATCGCTCAACAAATGTGTAGGAGAAAATGGAGATGGATTGGTCACACACTGAAGAGACTGTCTAATGACATCGCGCGCCAGGCCATAGCTGGAGCGGGATCCGAATGGGGCGCGACGAGTGGGTCGTCACTTCGACGGTGACATGGATTAGATCGTGTGAGGAATAGATAAGAGATTATGGGCAGTCGTGGACTCAGCTGAAGAGGACAGCACCGAATAGAGTAACGTAAGGACGTGATTTTGAAACCCTATGTTGTACTTGGAACCCGAGGGAATAATAAAGAACCCGCTCAATTATGTCTGACTCTAATCTTCATCCCAGTCGATGACTTTCTTTAACAGTGCCAAATATGTTTCATAATTAAGTTTCAGGACTAATAATGTCTGTGACACTGTAAATGCGGTAGTTTCGGACCACATATCATTTATCTGTCTCGGCAATTATGACCGATTATTATTTGGATTGTTGGGAAAATGGATTCGATTCCCTACTGACAAACTCTTTAGACTCCCCCACCCGATGGTAAGCCTGGTATTGAGAGATGGCTGCGTATGGGGCTATAAACCACATCAAGGCTTTCAAAACTTTAATGCTTGAAGCCTTAAATTTCACTCGGAGTGTTGTATATATATATATATATATATATAAATATGGATTAGCGTTCATAAATTATGAACCACTTGCTGCTCATAATTTTGACTGCAAAGGTTTTGATGGTAATAATATCTTTGTAAGGAAAGATGCGTTCATACACAGTTCAGAATTCTCAGCGTGATTTACTGTAAAGTATTTGCTCATTTTACGGAATCTTCAAGCAAAAGATAGTCAATAATGCATATATCCACCATGAACCTCAAACATTTATTGCGTTAGTCTAGCCATCTCAATCAATGTAGCTTCAAAACTTCATCGATCAGATTACCTTCTTTACCTAACACTCAACCTGGATATTACTCAACATATTAAACCACTTAATAAAGGAAAATAGAACGCTAACGTCTGTAGTTAAAGATAACTAGCCCTTTCATAGCTTTCACTTTCGATGGACATTTCTCACAGCCACAAAGGAAATAGAGAACTACAGCGCAGTACACACGTACTTTGACCGATAGCCGGACATTCTGTCTACACCGCAGATGACGTAAGTTGGTGATTGCCATACAAGCCCTTCTTGTCCTTGCTGAGATTTCGTCAGCAATCAGTTCACTGGGGCTGACTCGAATTCCAAATAAGTGAGGTGGTCAACATGCTCTACCACTTCATTCCCTACCCTTAAACTAGAAGTTGGTGAATTCCAGTCCTGTAGCATCATCTTACGTTTGACAAGAGCGAATTGCATCCCAAACATTGGAAGATTTTTGCTCAAGGTTTTCAAAAGACTCTATCTTTTTTGGCGTCCTCACCTAGAAAGACAGTATCATCCAGATACTCCAATTCGCTAAGATTGTCCGTCGGTAACAAGTCAATCCCTAAGTCACTAATGTTTGTTACTATCAATTTCATTAGTACACCTATTATGAAAGTAAACAAAAATGAGGACAGTGGACATGTCTGATAGACATCACTAGTTGCTACCACTTCAAATGACAGCCTTCCGCAGGCGCTTACAGGGGAAACGTGAGTTGGGGTAGAGTACCTTAATTAAGGCCATAAAGTTTCTCAGCACTCCTTTCACAGCTAAACATTGCCTATAGAGACAACGAAAGCTTTGCAACTACGCCAGTATTATCCATCTGAGCTCTAAATCCTCTCCATTATATCTATAGAGTCAAGTATTTTCAAAAGATTTTAAGTAAATTCTATTAGAAAATTGATAAGTACAAGTCAACAGATTGCTGTTGACTGGACTGGTAACTTTGTTTGTGAATACAACTCAAGTTTACAAACTCGCCCAAAGAGTATACATAGTTTCTTGTTGTTTTTCGATATGTCGTCTGTATTTTTTACGTAAATAATTTATTATTAATAAACGAATCAATACGGTATTTTTGATATAACTATTACATCTTTAGAAAGCAAAAGGACTGAGCAATCCTTTTGCTTTCTGAATGTCTAAATGGGGATTTTTTTTCTATATTACATTTTTCACTTTCTTTTAGATTAATGACTACGATACTATTAAAACACAGAATGAAGTATACAAAAATGAAATCACCAATTTACAAAAGTAATTCTCAATTTTGTTTCCCCTGCCATCGGTAATTTGAAAAGAAGTATTGTGACTAGTGAAACTTTGGAAGTGTTGCAAAGACTCAGTTTTTGTTAATACTTAATTTTTGGTTACAAGATTTTCATCATGAGCTGACATTAGTTAGAGAACCATTGGAAAACCTGGGAGTACTGAACAGCTGTTTCGTCCTAGTTTGGGACTCTTCACCAGTACACACCCACCGGGATTCGCGCGCTATGTCGTGAATTGGCAGAAGTTAGAATTCATGGGCCATTGGATCGGGTCCCAGTGGCTTAATGGTATATGAGCTTGCCTTGTAACCAGAAGGTCCTAGGTTCGAATCCCGGTGGGTGCGTACTGATGAATAGTCCCAAACTAGGACGAAACAGCTGTCCAGTACTCCCAGGTTTTTCATTGGTTCTCTAACTAATGTCAGCTCATGATGAAAATGCTGTAACCAATCAAATCCCTACAGACCAACGCTTAACTTTTGCTTTACAATGATTCCATTTTAAGACGGTGATTTATCCAGTGTGAAATATTTTGCACGCAACTTTTAAGATAATAGGAAAAACTCGGTTTTCTTCCTATATGAATACAACATAATAATATGTATTGAGGTATTCAGCTTGTAAAGTTTATTTAAAAAAAGGCGTCGGTGGCACAGCCGTTAGGACGCTCGCCGACCATGCACATGGTTCGGGGTTCGATCCCCGGCCAACGCACACCTGATATCAATGGTCGGCCTGCTAAATCTGGGCTACCGATATCACATGCTGAAAATTCCATACTTGTATCAAAAATACTGTGTGCAGTCAAGCTATAATAAAATTAAAAAGTAAATAAAATAAAATTATTACTTATTTTAACTAAAATTTCAACTGGCTTTACTTAATTATTGGCTATAACACCATCCAGTGTAGTGGCGAACTTTGTAAACAAATCGGCTGCTAAACGATATTCAACGTTGACACCTACTTATAAGTACAGATCAAATGTAAGTGTCTTACGGGGGACTAAAAGACTACCAGGACTTTGCCTCAGCAAAACGCGTTTATCATTGTCTTAGTCTTCAGGAAATTTCCAAATATCAAAAATGTTACCTCAATTAAACGATTTATTTTTTTTATTCACATCATTTGAGGATTGATGTAGGCATTTCACTAACTGACAGATATATATGATTTCATACAACCGGTTCCCTTTATTAGTTTGAAGAGAGAAAGAACGAACATGTTTGCAGGATAATACGAGCTCGTTTTATTTCGTGGATACTCATCAACTGCATATACCCTAAGCAAAATCAAATTATAAGTTTCAAAAAAGTTTTGGAAACCATAATTTTCATAATTACTTGGAGTTATCGATAGAAGGTATAAGGAACATAATTCCAGAATTTGATGTAGGTAGACAGATCATTCAGTGTCAAAAGCAACTAACTAAACATAGTGGAATTAGATAAGAGGGGTTAGAGTTCAGATTTTTGTTAGAAAACACAGATTGGTTAGAGGCATTATACAGGGTCAGGGTCAGAGAACATAGTGAATTTACACTCCTTGTGGTGGAGAGTTTAGGAGGGTGGGGGTGAATAGTGAAGTAACATTTTTAACTTTCAACAGTCAATTAAGTGGATTTAGAAACTTGATAGTCAGTTCAACTTAGTAAGTGAAAGTCAAAATTGATTAGAATGTTTCGTAACAAGACAAACACACAGGCATACTGACAAAAAGGTAAAACAAAATAAAATAGAATTAGGGTTACCAGGTTAGTGAAAGATTAGTCACACTATCTTTCTGTATACAGAGGTCTGGTCGAAGTCTCTTGATTGCATTGGCTTCTGCGAAGCTAAGTAGCCGTGGGTTTCTTTTGTGTATTGATTATTTTGAAGGCTTGGCTGACTTCTACTGTGTGTCCTGTGTCAATTAAATGTCTGGCGATTGCACTCGATAACACTTTTCTTCCTTTTGTCCGAAGACTTTTTGGAATGTGCTCAGAAAATCTAGTAGATGCTCTCCTCTCAGTCCTTCCTATGTACTTGCTTGGTAAATGCAGTTGGAGTTGACGTGATCAGGGTATTATCTACTTTTGACTGGGTTAACGAGCACACAGTGTTGTTGAATATATATATATATATATATATATATATATATATATTGCAAAAATGTCCATTCAGACATCTATAAAAACAAAATAATCGAGCAAAGAATATTCTTTTCGATAAATTCCTCTTCCAGGCTCTACAATTATATATATGTTTTTATACACAGAATATTTTAAAATAGTAGTCAATAACAATATTAGCGTTTTTTTAAATAATATCGATTTGTAAAGTATGATCAATGCTATTGCAGTTCATTAAAGATGCTTAAATTATAATAATAATAAAGATATAACAGCGAATAGAATATCAACTAAAATTAGGGAAATTTCACAAAAATTCTGGATTATTCAAACCTGGATGGCCAAGGTAATGATAATGACTGGACTAACTTCTTTTGAGTGCATAAATTAGGCTTATTAATATGGATCCCCACAGCCTCAGCAATATTTAGAAGTCGAACTCTTAAAGCGAAATTGAGATTCATAGGTATGCGGTAAATGACCCTGAAAGCATGATTAACGTCAATCTTGTGTTCTGTCTCCACAAGATGCGCCAGAATAGCACTGCGAATAGATTTTGTTTGACCTTTGCTTATAATACGATTTATACACCCAGGCAAAAAGTGGATGTGATGTGAAAACACTTGAGTTGTTATTATTTTATTCTCTTTTTTTTCAGACAGCTAAAAAATGCCGTAGTTGAATTGGAAGAACAAAAACAAAGTAAGTCAATAGCAGTTTCGTTATAAAATCTTAACACCTACCCTTCTTCGTGTACCGTGATAGCAGGACTTTTTAAAAATTTAAGTACACAATATTCAGTAAAGGAACTTTTCTCAGTGAATCTTTTATCAAGCTGCAGGTATATGATTTTTAGGAAAATGTATCGTGTTAGCAAATTTAAACAAAAGCTTTGAATTCTAATAGAAATTTTGTGAATCACGACAAAATATTTGTGATTATAATCATAGTTCAATATCAAGCGATAAACAAATTATGCAATACATAAAATAGTCCATAGAACGTATAGATAGATCTTAGAAAAGGGTGTAAACTTAAGTGATTTGATAGGATTAGTAGTTAAGTAAAAACACTCCGTGACAAGGTGAGAAGTTTGATAAGATAGCGTTTAACATTGCAAAAATATATTCAATTAAAATAACAATGAGACAAGTGAAATCAATGTTAGGGTTGGCTGAGTGACAGAAGTCGATCAATTGTCCCAAAAAATACAGCTACTTACACTTTTCCTTTCATTCTTATAAAACAGTGATGGAATTCGCCCTGGCATCCTTGTGAAAAGCATTTCAATTTATAAAGCTATGAAGAATCGCTGTTTGAGCTTCTTATCCACTTTTTAGTCAAGGGAAATCTGAATCACCGTTTAGTTTCCTTAGAATTTCTTTGAACCTTCCGATTTTCTATAAAATATTGAGAAAGAATACGTGACTAGAGTGTTTACATGAATTTGAACTGGAAGAGTACTTTTTGTCAGACAATGATTTAATCTTTGGATCAGAACTATTTGTCAGTCTGTTTCTGAGACTTTTGAAAATTAAGTCAGTGATGAATGATTTGACACTCGCAGATCATTTTTCCCAGTAGTTAGAAAGAGGAAAGGTTTAAAAAGAGCAGTGTTAAATACTGAACTTGAGTCACTATAGAAGAAAAAAAGTGACCATTGTAGTGAAGTTAATTGCCAGCATATCTATGAAAAGTTTTCAGTCAGAAAACTTAGCTCAAAATGTTAATATATGTGTAAAACTTCGGCACTGTGGTAGTAAGTAATTCCATATTAGTTTGTTTATTGGATGTATCACACAGTGAAACAGTATTATTTACTGGATGACGTTTCGAACAAAATTTATTGTTCATAATCATTTCAATTGTAATCAAACGACTTTGGAACTTGAGTTTTATAGTTTTCTTTATCCTCTCCTATTCATCGTCGTAGGGGTAGTAGAATTTTCCAGAAATCTGGGACAGGTGTTGAATCATTCCTATTACATATATTTGCAGTTGATTCGATAAACAAAGCTTCCGTTATTAATCTCTCCCTCCACCCTGTGACATTAGATTTCAAAACTGTCATCCTATCCCATCCATCCTATTGTATGGTTGTGTGTAACTGTATGTAGTGCTATAGCTGAAATATTCTCTAGATTTTTTATCTTATTCGGGTCAACCAATCTAGATTTTGCTAGGTTTTGATGTTCAGCTAGGTCGAACTAGTAGAACAGGGCAGTCAGACTAGCTGAACATAAAAACCTAGCAAAATCTAGATTGGTTGATCCAAATAAGATAAGAAATCTAGAGAATATTTCAGCTATAGCACTACATACAGTTACACACAACCATACAATAGGATGGATGGGATAGGATGACAGTTTTGAAATCTAATGTCACAGGGTGGAGGGAGAGATTGATAAAGGAAGCTTTGTTCATCGAATCAACTGCAAATATATGTAATAGGAATGATTCAACACCTGTCCCAGATTTCTGGAAAATTCTACTACCCCTACGACGATGAATAGGAGAGGACAAAGAAAACTATGGAACTCAAGTTTCAAAGTCGTGTGATTATAATATATGTGTAAAACTTGGGCACTGTGGTAGTAAGTAATTCCATATTAGTTTGTTTATTAGGTATATCACACAGTGAAACAGTATTATTTACTGACGTTTCGTGTGATTATAACTCATATGATTATGAACAATAAATTTTGTTCGGTCGGTCGGTCGGTCGGTTTTCGACATAGAACTTTGCACATATGTGCGACAGTTCAAGTTGCCACACTCCATGTAGCACACAAAGCAAGAGAAGGAAGTAGAAGAAATGAATGATATAGACAGTAAACAGAGGTGTGAGACAAAGGTATAGTAATAACGGAGAACAAAACAGTTTCATTGGAAATCATAAGTCACAAGGAGTGGATGCATCTGCGCCACTGAGAACGATTTTGAGCCATATCACCAATTGTTTCCAACCATTGGTTTTTACCATCCCGAGGGCCCCAACCAGGAAGTCTACACCTTCCTATGTGGCCTAGACTAACTGTTTTAGATTTCATTGACTGGTGCCATGTTTTGGTTTGACCGCCGCTGGCTCTTTTCCAGCCTGACCCTATATCAGCTAACATTGCCCGTCGAGGAAGGCGATGACTAGGCATACGTAGCACATGTCCTAACCATCTCAGTCGAAGTAATTTCACCGTTTCGTCGATTGATTTCCCCTCCTTACCTAGCACTCGACGCCTAACCTCAATATTGCTCACCTTATTATACCACTTCACACCCTTCGACAGATTCTAGAACATAGGCATTCCTACCGGCGTCCGATAATCATTATATTTCTTGACCTAAAGGCGGCATTGGATTCTGTCGACCGGGAGGTTCTCTGGCGATGCTTGGCTGTAAAGGGAATGCCAAGAAAATACATTGCAAATTTTGTTCGAAACGTCATCCAGTAAATAATACTGTTTCACTGTGTAGTACATCTAATGAACAAACTAATATGGAATTAGCTCAGAGTAATTGTCAGTTAAGACGTTCTATTAATGAGCTGTAATTAATAACAGTTATTTTAGTGGATTACTTATTATTCATAATCAACTATTTCGTTGTTTTCTGCATGCTTTTCTGGAATGTCTTAACCTCAGATAACTTGTTAGAATAGACAATGGATAGCGGCACACACGGGTTACGGAGAGGCTGAGCACTTCTAGGTCACTTTTGCACGTTGTGACTGGTGGTTTCGAGTTTACGTATACGTTTCGTTTTTCTTAACGTAATCAACAATTTACACAGAATTTTAACATTCCATATGCACAGAAACAACGAAATTCGTTGGCACATACATGTCCACTTAAAATGCTCACTACGTCTACTTTCCACCATTTTTCTAAGTTTTTTCGTTAAAATATGGTATTTATAATGTATTTCAGTTGAAAGAAACACCTGAAAACAACGTAGAACAACCAAAACATAACATCACGATAACACCTAATATCACCCAGTGTATGCCGCTATCCATTGCCGTTAGATTATGTCCTATTTATTTAGGATAATTTTATTTGACGCTTGGTTTGTCAAACAGTTTACAGTTGCTTATACCTTACGTGGAAAATTTTGAGCTGCTGTATGGTTTACCCAAGGTTTATGTAGTCTTTTTTTCTCACTGTATGAATAGGCTTCAGAAGGCTTAATTTCGCAGTGGTAGGGGATTTATTTTCTATCTATTATCACTCACTGAAATGTCATCCGTCATAGATTTATATAGAAAATCAAAACAAGTGATTCAACGAAGAGACTCTTTTCAACGAATTTATTATCAAGATGTACGATGGTAGATATATGGTTTTCAAGAAGTTATATCCCGTGAGGGAATTGAATCATAGGTGTGAATGCATAAAATAATAATAATAGTATGAAATGCAATTAAAATTTAAAAAATTGTGGTTATAATCATAGTTAAGTGTCAAGTGTCAAAACAAATAATATCATATATAGAATAATTCATAGGATGAATGGAACTTGGAAAGGGTGTGCAATTATAGGATTAGTAGACAAATAGAATAAAATAAAAACGCTACGTAATATTGTGTGAAATCTGATAGCACAGAATTTAACGTTGTAAGAAAAAGAATTGATTTAGAATGACAAGTGGAACAAGTGAAATAATACCGGGGACAATTCAAAGTGATAGTAGTAATAGTAACAACTGACGTAATAAGGAAGAAAATACAAATTAAATAGACGAAATGAAAAAAAATGAAAAATTGGTAGAGCCAAAATATGATTTGGGACTACCATACTTTATTTAGCATAGAGGGATTAAGACCATGAAAGTTGGAGGGGTTGAACGAAATTTTTCTGTACACAAAGATCTGGCTTTTCTGTTTGGATAGCCAAAGTTTCAGCAATACAGATGAGTCGGGTACGTAGGGATTTGGGTAAATTACTCTTTGACTTGTAGATGACTTTAAAGGCGGAGGCTATAGAGATAGGGTGATCATTATCGACCAGCTGTTCAATGATCGCGCTTCTTATTGCTCTGTCAGTCTTTTCAATTTCTAAACTGCTGACATTTTATGTCACATATTTTTGATGTTAATACATGTCCCATTTTCTTATAAAGTAATATGATATGAAATTATTATTATTACTACCTGCTGACTTTGTAATAGTACCTACTAAAATACTTTCTTATTTGGAAGTACATGTATACTGACTAATGCCACGCATGTTAGCAACACTTGTTTGTCAGTCACCGAGTTACTCTAACGTATTGTGACTTCAATTACCTTTTAGATTTGTCGGGGTTTTGAGAAATTGATTAGCTTCAAGTTTTAACTCTAAGGAGACCGTAAATGATAGAGCTATGCGTTGCTTTTAAAGGCAACCACTTTAGCAGTGATACTGCAGTCACAGCTACAGAAACTGGTACTGATTGGGATTAGATCTGTGTTGTGTTATATGGACCGTTTGTCGGCTCAACAATAATGTCTGGATTCCCTAAAGCATCTTCTAGAACTGTCATTGAATAGTGTGGTGAGAGCTGGCTGCTAGCCAAATTGGTAGACAGTAATTTACGTCAATGTTTACGTCCCCAATATTGGTCGTGAGAAAATAAGAACAAAGACTGATTCAACAACCAGTCACAGCAGACTTTGCGTAGGCGGATACAATTTGCAGATGGATAATCTGAACTTCAAGAAACGGCCACAAAGAGATGAAAGACTAACGTTCAGCGAGAAACCACCAATCAGAAGACTGTAATTGTTTGCTTAAATAATCTACAGTAATGTACATGAAAATCTATAAATATCTGTTGATTTCCTAAATAAACGATCTGCTGCCTGGTCCTTGTCTTCTATTGTTACAATAGAACAAAGCATAAAGCAATTAACATAAGCATATTCTAGGGCTATCAAACTGATATCATCAAAACAATGAGAACTGCTTTTTTAAAGCTACAACCTTTAATTTTCTAAGATTTAAAAGGTTTCGCTAAATGAGATGTACAGCAGTACCTTTAACATCGTCAGTAAATTATTTCTTCTTTGTACAACGCCTGCAAGCCATTTATATGAAAGGGTGAGAAATGATAATCCCAACTACTTCATGTAAAATCGCCTCCAACAAATGTTCCCATAAGAGAAATTGTATTACACACTTCATACAAGAATTCTCCATATAATTATTTTTTTATTCCTTCACGTTCCCCAGTGGAACATAGTGCTTCAAGCTAGAGGCTTGAAGTTTCTGTAGCAGTGGTTATTATTTTTTACCGGATTGGGTTGCTAACCTCATGCCCAACCTTTCCTCTTAACCAGTCTTATTTCTGGCTTAGCGAGGTAAAGGAGTGCGTCGGCTGGGGATCGAACCCTGGACCATGTGCATGGTCGGCGAGCGTCCTAACCATTGTGCCACCGACTCGCTCCATATAATTATGCTGCTGTTTATTCCAACGTTAGGCCCAAAATATAGGTCTATCATAATGAATTTGAAACTACTGTCCTTGAAAGTACACTACATCTAGTTACGTTGTAAGTTTTGTGTTTGCTTAAACAGTTTCAGATTCACTATTTATGCTGATGTCATCTCATCCATAAAAGAATAAAGATAAGCTAAAATCTTTTTCTAGGAAAATCCTATCGACAGTAGTTTGATGAAATACTCCCAGAGGAATGAAAGTACTTTATATTAATATTAATTATAATGCATATCTACTTTTCTTATATACTGACACCATTCAGTAAATCAATGTGTCGTTAATTGAAGACCTACATATTTCTATGGTTGCTAAAACATTCACGGAATTAATGATATACTTCAAAATTTGTCATTCATTCGAAATATTCATTTGACAGTTACTAAGAGTACATGTTAGCTACTAAATACATGATGAACCTTAGTCATCATGCAGAGCATATAATGATATTTAATATAGTATATTAGTCAAAAACAAACTATCCGTATTTTGACTGGACACTAGTTACTGTCTAGTGTCCAGTCAAAAATATCCACTACAATCCTACAGGAGGTCAGTCGCGAGCCCAGACAGCTCAGTGGTAACGTCTCTGACTACAACACTGTGGGACGCTGGTTCGAACCTCAGAAGGAATATGAGTTCCTTCAAGGTTGCAGATACTCCTTACTGACGAGCGCCAACTAAACCTAGGTCCAAGGCTTCCTGCCGATTGCCTCCAACCATCTAATATCAACAAACTATCCGTAATTAACAAATCTCACCAGTTAACCACATAACCAGCCGCACCAATCTCTAAATAATTATAACTGTCTCAAATTTAGAATACTTATTTTTCTTTTAATCATATGAGTTTTAAGGAGTGAAAGAAAACATCTCTGGATCGATCATTTTCTATTACATATCAGTTGACATACATTTACCCTTTTCTCTTAGTCTCTCTGTATACATATATATATCCCTGGTTTTTCTACCATATGTCAGGTTGATATAATTGTTTATAAAACTGCCAAGGACATTTAAACTCAAAAAAATCCATAATCATCTCTACCTTTCGAATATGCTAATAATATACTTAATAAATCTAAACTTCTAATCCTTGTAAAAGTCAAATATCAGGTAAACTTGAATTGTATCATCTTTACTTCTTTTGTTTTTCAACATACAGTTACAGCATCAGCAACCACAGAATTAGGCGTACTAAGCGTTGTCAAACAAGAAATTGAAAGATTGATGAATACTTTAAACAATGATCGTGTAACATTTATTCAAGAGAAAATCAATTTACAAAAGAAGCTAAGCGAACAAGTTTGTTCTGTTCTTGACATAACTGAAACCATTTTATATTTCGTTTCACTTCTGTATCAGTATGACTTTTGATTATTTATTATTACTGTTATTCTCTTGAGTCCTGAGGAGAGCGAAGCGTTTAGTAGCACACCTCAGTTTCGCCTTCTTCTCTACAATCGTTTTTAGCTGACTCTACGGCCCCCCTCCCGATAATCTTTCAACTCCTCTACACAGGATCTCCTTCGTGTTATAGTTGGACGCCTAACTTTTCATTTCCCATTCGAGTTCAATTCAACAGCCTTATGCGTAATGCCACTCAAGCGTTTGCTTAGTGTGTGTCCAGTCCATCTCCATTTCCTTCTACATATCTGTTGAGAAATAGGTTCTCGGTTGGTTCGTCCCCAGAGTTCTTAGTTGCTTATCCTTTCTGGTCATATGATCTTCAATATGCAGAGATGGCAACTGTTGATGGAAGTCTTCAGTTTGTTGGAAATGTTTTTCTTGAAGCACCAATTCTCTGAACCATATAGGAGAACTAAGTTGATATGAGTGTTGAAAATCTGAATCTTAGTCTTAATGCTGAGTGCAGTAGGTTTACACTTGGATTTCAGAGTAGTGACGGTCTGTAATTCTTTTCTGCTGCTAGACTTGATATCCGTATCTGTACTGCCCGTATTTGAAATAATGCTGCACAGATAAGTAAGAGAGGTAACCTCCTTTGAATCTCTACCGTTGATGATGATTGACGCTTCCAATTGTTGGATATGTGTGTTCATCACCTCTGTCTTCTTCGTGTCCACTTCAATTCCGTTCTTCGTTGCATTTTCTACCGACCTGATGAATTTTGCTCATAGACCTTCAATTCCGTGTAACATTAGACATAAATCACCCATGAAGCTCAGATCTTCCAGTATCTTCTCGTCTGTTCATCGTATGTTTGTCTTCCCACTCTCGACGGTCTTTTACATAATTCAGCCTACCGCAATCAAGACTGTCTTCGGTAATAGTAGGCAGTGACTTATAATTAAAGACAGAGAATAGATCTTTTGAACTGTAAAATGGGTTTCGCCAAATGTGTATAAGATTTGCTACAGAAAAACGCTTACTGCATAGTCGATTCCTTCGTTTTTACCTACTTGAGAACTTATTCTGAAGTGATACTTTTTCACCAGTCACTGAAAACAAGAAATGATATTAATATGCTAAAAACCGTATTTACAGCTTATTAACTGATTGTGTTATCAGCTTTCAAGTTAGAATGGATTGTAGTCCAGTCGTGTATTTATCCTTTTTAGGCTAAATTTTGTATCTCGTTTACATGATGTGAAGATGTGACTCATCGGGTTAAGCCATCAACTTTATTTCCAACGGGTGTCAGATTCGAATCTTGCTTCACCTAGTTTGGCCTGAGTAAGTGGGTAGGATCACTACTTGTCACACCATAAGCATGTCTCGCAGTATAGTAGATGAAATATCTGTTCTGGGTTACTGAGTTATAATAACGAAAATTAGTTTACTTAAGAGATGCTTATACTATACTTCACTGAGTACGAATTATCTTGTTCCGGGGTTTTATCAAGCCTGAACAAATAAATAAACCTAGATAATTATCCTTACGATAATAACTATTATTACTGTTCCCTTGGGTTCCGAGTGGAACATAAGGCTTAAACATTACGTCTTCCCTTTGTTCTATTTTCTGCTCCCCTCTTCGGATGGGCCCATGACTGCCTATAATATCTTATCTTTTCTTCGCACCATCTCCTCCATGTCACCCTCACACTGACGACCCAATTGTCATTTCGCATTTGGATTTCACTCGAGGACTTGGCGCGCGATGTACTTTCAGTGTGTGCCCAATCCATCTCCATCTTCTTCTACCTATTTGTTAAGTGACTGGCTCTTGGTTGATTTGTTCCCATAGTTTCTTGTTGCTAATTCTTTCTGGCCGACCATTTGATCTTCAATACAAAGCAAAGTACCTGTTGGAAATGCTTTATTGACGCGCCATGTTTCTGACCCGTATAGAAGTATTCACTTCACACTGATGTTGAAAATCCGAATCTTGTTGTTTTTGCTGAGTGTAGAAGGTTTCCAAACTGATTTCAGATTGATGAAGGTGTATCTTGCCTTTCCAATTCTCGCTGTGACATCTTCATCCGTTCCGCCCGTAGTTCAGACGATGCTTCCTAGATAAGCGAAGGAAATTCTTATGATAAGAATTCACTCAATTTCTGGATATAAAAAGGATACAGACTAAGATACACAAAAGTATACTGTTGGTCTGATACTTTCTAGCAAATGCATATGGTAAAAAAAGAATGGATGGAATTTTTAGAATGAAAGCTTAAAAATGAGTTCACTTATGTATAGTAGATTTTAAAACAAAATTTTAAGCTGTTTTCATATTTGAGGAAGAGTTAACAACGTTGGGCAATTGAATTTAGTTGGCAGAATTTTAAGCTGAATCTGTGCTTTAAACTTTTAGGCTTATCCGAAATCTTGATAACATCTTTGCTCTTTGGGATATGCAAAATTGCCTCTTTCATTGCTGTAGTTAGATTCATGATTGGTTATTACTACATTGTGTGAATGACAATATTTTGTTGACTGACTCAAAAGATATAAATCCCGAACACAGACCATCACCGTTTCGGATAACTAATACATACCGCATTACGACAGCATGTGATAATTTACTTTCGAGATATGTTTGAAAAAAACCTACTAATTGTTTGGTTAATATAATAAGACCTATTTATGTTAGGTGGTTGGAGGCAACCATATAACATCAGCAATTCAAAGTGCACCGTGATGCCGAGCTACCTAGAATGGTGGACGTATTGCAAAACTGACTGACAGAATTCAGTCTGCACTAAACAAAAGACTAGACACATCAGACACTTGTTACTAGTGTCCAATGAAAGTATATAATAACACCTAGGCATTGCGGTAGAATGTAATTCCGTATTAATCTGTTTATAGGATGGATATATATCACAGTGAAATGTCATCCAGTAAATAACACTGTTTCACTGTGTAAAATACCCAATAAACAAACTAATATAGACTTGAAACAGTTTATTTTGATCTTCAGTGCTCTATTACAAAAGTAAAAGATATGTACCACTGTAGTCAAATATAATTCTGCCGATGAAATGGATGAAAAGTGAAGACCTGAAAAACGTGTATTTCTTGTGTTTTGAATAGCTGACACCTGTAAACGAATATGGATTAAATGCCGGTTAATAAATCAATGAATATACACACTCCTGGAATTCATACAATAAAACTGTAGGATTTTATTTCATTGTTAATAAAACATACTTTTAACCAATGAAGAGGCTTTGTTGTCTACTCTGTGAAAGTAACTTTGAAATAATGCAAAAGATCTACAGCTTACTTGGTTGTTATTCAAGTGTTGGTTTGTATGGATTTGATTGGTTACAGGACTTTCATCATCAGCTGACATTAGTTAGAGATGCTCACTAGCGACTTGCTCTATTCAGGTAGGTAGTTACCTGGGGTTCTACTGAGAAGCCATGACCAGTAGGGTGCAGCAGGTCGGGTGTGAGGACAAATACTTGCCGAAGACATTGGCTAGGGGTCACGCTATGTCGTGAATTGGTAGAACTTAGAATTCATGGACTGGCCATTGGATCCGGTCTCAGCGGCTTAATGGTATACGAGCTAGCTCACCTTGTAACCAGAAGGTCCTGGGTTCGAATCCCGGTGTTTGCGTACTGATGAGGAGTCCCAAACCAGGACGAAACAGTTGTCCAGTACTCCCAGGTTTACTTGGTTTTATTTGATGTTTGTGTACTGTCTCAACTTGCCAGCTTGATAGCGAGACTTTCAATATCTTTATAGCTAACATCTTAAGCAATAACTTTAATGTTAAATGAGGTTTTAAAATTTTCTGTGAATGTAATATCCGTCTTTGATAGTGTCACTGACTGTCACTGGTTGTTTCGAGAGATTTTCTTAGGATTGTATTTATTTGTACTAATAGTGATCGTCGCCATGACCCGATATCGGACCTTTTGATGAGATATATGTTTGAAGTACTTAACTTCCCATATAAAATTAAACTGAATAATTTTTTTTGTTTGTTTAAAAAATGAAATCCAGCAAAATGAAATACATAGACTAATGGAACGTCTCGCACTGCAGGATGGTGGAAATATTTATCTTGGACAGTATTGTTCTAGTCGTTGTACTGGAACCTGTGTTACTAATCATCCGCGTACACCTCATCAAAATGTAACCAAAACTCACCAGCTAACCGAAGCTGAACGTCGATCAATTTATGAAGGTGATCTATGATTCTTTTTTCTTCATTTAATATTTATTTGCTGTGCACTCAAATTTTTGCTTGAGTCTAATTTCCTCTTCATGTTTTGTAAGCGAATATGATGTACTCAGTCTAATTTCAGTAGATTGATTTAGTAATTATGTTGCGTTGAAGGTGTGTAACTCCATATGTAACTCAGCAAGAATGAGAAAACTAACGAAAGGTCTTTGTATACTACTCAGTAGGTAATTGCGCTCCCTTTAGAAATCGAATATTCAGTCTAGCAGAAAGAAATTCGAGTTAAATTTTGATTGAGGTCGATATGCGTAGCGATGTTTTAGGCTTTCACTTCATAACAGGACGTTTATTTTCTTCGTTTTGAAAGCTTTTTGAGGCTTTAGAAATGAAAACCAATCATTACTCCTTCACGGAGTTTCATGTGCAAATATTTTGAAGATTGTAGGATAAAAAGCAACATCGTGAAGTATTTTGAGTTTTTCATCTTTTCCAACCTGACTATTATTATTATTGTTCCCTTGGGTTCCTAGTGGAAAATAGGGCTTCAACTGCACGCCTCCACTTGCTTCTGTCTTCTGTTGTACTTTTCACCTGCATTCATGTTAGTCCATACTGTTTCAACTCCTCTTCACACGATCTCCTCCATGTCACCCTTGCACCGACGTCCCACTCGCCGCTTCCCTTTCGGGTTCCACTCGAGCATTGGCCTGATGCGCGATGTCACCCAACGGCCTCCTCAGCGAGTGTCCAATCCATCTCCACTTTCTCCTGCATATTTGTTGGGCGATTGGTTCTTGTTTTGTTTGTTCCCATAGTTTCTTGTTGGTGATTCTTTCCGGCCATCTGATCTTGAGTATAGAACGAAGACAGTTGTTGATAAAGGTCTGCAACAGGCTGTTGGAAATATTCTTTGTGACACACTGGCCAAGTTTCTGATCCGTATAGAAGAACTGACTGACTTGACGTTTGTATTGAAAATCCAAATTTTGTTGTTGATGTTGAGTGACGAAGATTTCCAGATTGGTTTCAGGTTGATGAATGTGTTTCTCGCCTTCCCGATTCTCGATTTGACATCCTCGTCCGTTCCTCCTTTAGTTGAGACAATGCTCTCTAGATAAGTGAATGAAGTAACCTCTTTCAAATCCCTCCCGTTGATGGTGATTGGCGCTGGATGTTGCTGTTGTAGTTGTTGTTGTTGGTTGGTTATTTTCACAACCTCTGTCTTGTCTATGTTCACCTGGAGTCCTGTCTTCACTGGCTGCTTCTTCGACGAGTTTGTCGGTTTTCGCTTGTGAGTCTTCGATTTTGTGTGACATCAAACATAAATCATCCACGCGCGAAATCCAGGTCTTCTAGGTTCTTCACGTCGGTAGCCAGGATATCCCTGTCTTCTCGTTTCCCACAGTCTGACGCATAATCCAGTCCACCACAATTAGGAATATCATTGGTGATAATAAGCACCCTTGTCTGACTTCTGTGTTTACTCCAAAAGCCTCGCTGAGTTTTCCGTTGTGGATCACTTGACATGTGCCGTTGTCGTACAGCTGTTGACTAAGGTTGATGAATATTTGGGGTACGCCGTAGTACTTGAGTAGTTTCCAAATTACTTCGCGGTCAACGCTGTCTGTCAAAGGCCTTCTCAAAGTCTATAAAGTTGAGGTAGAGGTTTGATTGCCATTCCATGCTTTGTTCGGTGATGAAGCGTAGAGTTGCAATTTGGTCAGAACATGATTTGCCTTTCCTGAATTCTTCAACCTAACTACCGACTAGTAAACTAGGCAAGGTTTAGGAGTGTATAAGCCGGGAACTGAGCCGAGACCTCCCACTTGGTAGACCTGCATTCTACGGTTGAACCATGGACGCACGTGGTTTGAGTTACCCATGTTTTTTGTTAGAAATTATTGATCTGTTCAGCTGAATATAGTAATTCGTAATAAAAACTCATTTACAGAAGTAAATGCCACTCCTTGAATGCATAAACATCACACACATAAGGGCTGAATACATTAGCTACAACTACTCGATGGCAAAATATAAACTCTGCTAAAAAATGAATCAAGATAAAGTTAATTAGCATTGGATATTGAGGTTGATGATGTTCATGGTGATGATATGCATATTTTGTTTACATGAAAAAAAATAATAAAAGATGCATTCTAATTCTCTACAATACATACACTTTAGTCAATTAGGTATGATGTCACATGAACTAAAAAAGGAAAGACCAACCTTTTCTCTGATCAAGTTAGTTAGTTAGTTAACTAACCAATGAAATGTTTAACATAGATTGATATTGACATTTGACTAGTATAGAGGGAAATACAGTCGTCAGCATGTGATAGATATGTTAGTGTAAGCGATAAGTTTTGGATAAATTAATAACGATATAACAAAAAAAATGGAGAAAATTACATAGGATTGATTTATTCTAGCTGTGTTCACATTTTGAGCGATTAACTATAACAAAGAAAAAAAGCAATGTGAAGCGTACTCACGAACTTGTTTAAGCATAATGAACTGTAGCCTTTTTATTGCAAAGTTTTCATGTTTTATTAAATCAAATGGAAAGATAACGATAAATTATAGCAGCCATGTTGTATGAAATCATCACAACTTAGCCAAAAAATGTGTGTAATAAGTAAAGTTAACTATGTCTACTGTGAGTTCATTGGTAGAATTCTCGCCAACTGTGCACACTGTCCGGGTTCGATTCTTGGTATTGGCACTCCTAAAACTCACATGACCGGTAGTAGCTGCGATAAAGAGAGAAGACTGGACATGGCGCTAGCAACCCTATTTCGTAAAATTCAGCAACGCCGCTACTAAAAATTCAAAGCTTTAGCTTGACGCAAAGAAATGAAAAAAAAACACTGATTAGATGAGATAGCTTTGAAGAAGACATCCACTATCATTTATATAATATGCTTAAAATATCTAACTCAATATGTGAAAACGTTCTTTTACTTCCCAGTTTCAAAAGTATTATTGGTTAGCAACATAGTTCACACTGTCTATCTTCTACACACACATAGTCATAAGTAAGGAAGCTGTACATCAAGTTCACAAGACAAGAAGAATTAGATAACAAAATCCCATTTTTAAATGTCTTAATCAGGAGAACCAACACAGGAGATTTAGAAACACAAGTATATAGAAAATCAACCCACACGGATCAACTGTACTCAACTATACTAGCAATAATCCAATTACTCACAAACGAAACTGTGTGCAGACATTGTGTAAAAGAGTTCAAACACATTGTAGCACTACAGAGTTGAAAAGAATGAAATAAAATATCTACAAACGGTTTTCAAAAAGAATGGTTATCCACAAAATTTCATCAAAAAGTGTTTAAAGTCGAATCAAAACACCAACAAGAAACCATCATCAAAGACCACAAGAAAATTCATCCTACCATACATGAGGAATATCTCTGAAATAACAGCTAGAATACTGAAACCGTTAGATATAGATATAGCACACAAACCAGTAAAATCGCTTAATTCCATATTATGCAAACCAAAACATCCAACAGAAAAAGAGGATAAAATTAATACTATTTACAAAATAAATTGTATGAACTGCAACAAGCATTACATCGACCAAAGTGGGCGTCCCCTTCGAATCAGAATCCAAGATCACAAATCAGCCGTGAAAAGACACGAAATGTATTCTTTCGTATCAATGCATATATACAATTATGGACTTCAATTTGATTGGGATAATGTCAAAATCTTAGACAGAGGAAACACCAAAAAAGCCAGGGAATTCCTAGAAGCCTGGTACTCAAACGAAAATGCAATCAATAAACACGTTAATATAGACGAAATATACCAACTAATAAAAAGTAAATCAGGTGACCAGAAAGTTTAAAATTCAAGTCAATAGAAAATGATCAATACATATGTGAAGATGGTTACCAGGAGACGCAATTATATCACTCATGAAGAAATTTAAATCATTTCACTTTATGCTAAATATTGCGCTGAAGATGTCCAGAAGGACGACGAAAGCTTCGCAACTAAACCAACCAGCTCAGAGAACACTATTAATTGCAAATTACTCGGTTGTGTTAACTTTAACAAATATTGGATAAGGTAACTATAGTGTCAGATTTGAATTATTTCAAATCTTTATTATAAGTCATTGAAATACAGTAATCGAAAGATATGGTTAAACTTCTCCGTTCACTTAGGAAAACTTAATTTTGAAATTCTATCAGCTGAATATGCGTTACTTGTATCCTGTTTATCAACTTATCCTATGAAAGATTAGAGGATATTCAAAACAGGAGTTTTCAATTCACTGCCCCATTCCCCCTCATCGAAATCATAGAGTTTGGCAATTTGAAATGCTGCATCTTTGTGCAAAGCTCTATGTTGAAATTCAGTCAGTCAGTCAGTCAATCACTTACCCGGAACTAAAATAACAAACTGCAGTTATCACGGTATATATTAAAATATGTAAAGTGAATCAAAAGTTAATGAAGTTTACTTATGGAAAGTCTATGTAAAACAACAAGATTACTAATTCATACTGATGAAGAAAAAGAAACTGTATGAACTTGTGATTCAAGCATATGTTGAAGATAAAATGACACACAAATCAGTAAAATGAATGAGAGAAAAAATCAACAACAACAACAACAAGCCAATTTAGCATAAAAATGCATGAATAATTTTACGGAAAACAAAATAACTAATTCGTATGGTTACTGTTAAAACAGTGACATCTTAGAATAAATCGAACATTATGCACAGAATGTGAGAATTTTTGACGACTATTGCCGCTTTAATGCAATACTAGTATTGATTTTAAAAAGTGTTGCATAACTAATAAAGTTCAGATATTTACTCTTAGTACAGTCAAAAAATTAATGGAAGTAAAATAAAAGAATAGAATCATTTAAACGTTTCGATAACCCAAGCAAAGACTATTGCCGTGAAAATCTTGGATAAAGACTACAATGACTAACAATGGAGAGTTCATTGGTAAATTTTCGATATGCACTGTAAAAGAAAAAATAAAATTCTACAGGGATAAGTTAATAAACAATAAAGTAAATAAGTTTATTGGGCAAGAAAAATGAAAATAGCCGTCTGGTGAGCTGAGGTAATAATGCAAGACAATAGGATGAAGGACATCTGTTCTTAAATGTATGTCTAACACCGTACTTTTGCTTTACTACAGTTCACACACACACTAGATATGACCTTCATACTGAAAATCGAATGCCGGAATTCCTTTTTACATCTAATATTGAAATTAACTTAACTTATCCTGACACTAAATAATCAATAATTCCTAATACATTCAATCATATATCCCAAGTATTTACATCCGTTAGGGCGTCGGCAATTCATCAGTAGAATTCTTGCCAACCACACACGTGGTCCGGCGTTTGATCCTCCACCGACGCACTTCTAAATTCCTCTAAGCCGGTGTGATAAGCTCGGTAAAGACGAAACGGTTGGGCGTGAGACTAGCAACCCCACTCAGTAAAAATGAAACCATTGCTACAGAAAATTCTAAGCACTCTCTTGAAACCCTATGTTCCATTTGAAACGCAAAAGATTAAAATAAAAATAAATAAAACACAAAATAATCGAGCTAAGAATATTCTTTTCGATAAATTCCTCTTCCGGCTTTACAATTATATATATGTTTATATACACAGAATATTTTGGTAACTTGGCTGCTTTGATTTCAGATTCTCATCAATAAACTTTTCAGCATAACCATTCTCACTTAGCAACCGTTTAATATTGTTCAGTTCCTCGTGAAGACATTCGTCCGAGCAAATCTGTCTTGCTCTGTGGACCAAGCACTTTATTAGATTGCCTTTGTATTTCAAGGGCACAAAGCTGAGAAAATATGTGTACTGGCCCGTTGATGTAGGTTTTCTATAAACACTTCTTATTGTGCCGTCCTCTTTTCTGGTCATATGGACGTCTAAAAATGAAATACTAGAGTCTTTTTCTTTCTCAATAGTAAATAAATAATAATAAAATATTTACGTACATTAAGGATTTCAATCATAATAATAATAATATTAGCTTTATTCCAAACAGTATTTGTGGTACAGGTATGGAATTTTCAGCGTGCATTACAATATTGTATCTAATTTCCTCATAAATTTTATAAGATTTTAAAAATAGAAAGCAACAACAACAAAAAGAAAAAAGGATAAATAAAAGAAATAAAAAAGAACAGCATTGCATTCACATTTTAAACAATGCACCACAGGATATGAAATATAAAATTAGTGTGTAATAGAATATGTGAGCAACAATTTAATAGTAACAAAGAAAGGAGAACAAAAGCTTATGGGAACTATTTGTTAGAGTGCCACAGTTAGTTGATAGTGTCACACCTAACGGATTTTTCATCACATAACAGCTGTGGCAGATAAGGTATTGTGTAAGTTTCATAAATGCATACCTAAAGATGATAACTTAAGCTATGAACATTTTATGAAGGCTTAGTTACTGGTACGAACTGCTTGTTTTAATTGAGATATACCAATCCATTATCTCTGTGTTCATTCACGGTTATTCAATGATGGCTTTGATCATTTGTCTGTTCAACAGAATGATTTTGAAAAATCTTTTGATATCAGGCTAGATGTCATCATGCATCAATATATTTTCTATTTCTTCGCCTTCTCAGTGGAAACTAGCCTTTCAGGCCTGGACTTTAAAGTATCAGTAGCAATGGTGTTCATCTTTTACGGTGTGGGGTTACTAGCCTCCTGCTCAACCTTCCCTCTTTACCAGTTTTACTACCGGCTAAACGATGTTTAGAAGCGTATCGACCGAGGATTGAACCCGGATCACGTGAGTGGTCGGTGAGTATTCTACCAATGAACCACCGACGCATATATCAATATCAGTTAGAAAATTTCTGAAATCAAATGATCTCTGAAAAGCTCTTTCATTCTAGTTTAGAATTACTTAGAGGTTCGAAGCTGTAGCTTCAAGCCAGATCAAATTTTAGTTATTCAAGTAATACAGGGCGGGGATATCACGACTGAAGTTCTTTCAGTTTTCGATACAACGTGGTTTTCGTTCAATACTGTTGATAACCATTACTTCTTTCATTTAATTATGGTGATGCCAGACGTGATATCTTTCCTTAAAAATGTAGAAAATGATTCCATTATGGGTAAATTTTGTTTTGATAAACTCTCGCAGTGTTATACAGTAATGTTTACTGATGACGTTTCAAGCACAATTTATTGCTCATAATCATATCAAGGTAATCACACGACTTCCTAAATTCATTTATATAGTTCCACTGTTTTTCACTTGATTTGATTGGTAGTAGTATTTTCCATATTTCGGGTATGAGTGATGAATCATTCCTATTGCATGTTTTGGGTGTAGATTCGATGAACAAGGATTCAGTAATCAACCTCTCTCTCCACCTACCTTGATTACTTTTTAGAATTTTAACCCTCTCCCTTCCTATTGTGTGGTTGTGTGTTAATGCATGTATTGCAATTGCAATGATATGATTTTGAACAATAAATTGTGTTCGAAACGTCATCAGTAAATATTACTATATAACACTGTGAGACTTTATCAAAACAAAATTTACCCATAATGGAATTGCACTCTACCACAGTGCACAAGTTTTATTGTTATAGAAAATCATTCTTAGTAAAAAATGAGACTAATGAACAATAAGTTACCAATGGCTTGTTGGTCTATGGTATATTGAGTGATTTCAACAGTGTTTCTACACTTATCTCCTCAGTTAGTCAAACCCATAACAATTATGTAAACACACATTTCAAACAACTAGCTTAAAAAGCAGAATCGTTTGAATTTACTAGCACATGACAAACAGTTAAGTTGAAATTTGTAGATTATATCAACTACTTTTTTATCAGCATTAGTCGCTTTCATGTTTAAAGCCTTGTTATATTCATAGCTTACATTCATTCAAGAATGTATGGTAGTTTTTTGCTGAAAATACATTGGGTTTTGCTTTCATTTGATGAAACAGAGTTTTGTTTTTAAAAAAATGCAGTTTTTATTTGGTATTTCTGCATAGATTTACTTCGTAGTATTGTTTGAGAGACGGGATGGCACACCCTAAATAGAAAAAGGTAGTAGCCTGTAAAGGAATAAAAGTATGTACAACTCAAAATTTATAAAACGACATTAATAATACTTGCACCGATATAATTTAAATAATTTGGTGGCCAATTTAAATGACTTCAGCACTAGATAATGTTAGTCTGAGCGAACGTGAGCTTTCTTCAGTTCTGCAGATACGCCACAGAGATTATTACGTATAAGAAAGGAACATACATCTGTTTGGCTCGGGCCAACGTTATATAAATACCCATATGAAGAAAAACAGTTTTGTTCAGCAAATAAATATTTCTTTTCAACGACTTCATTTTCAAGCTGTACAGTCGTATTTACATTACGGTAAAAGGCATTCAATGGCACTAGAAATTGTACAGTCAATATACATATGATAAGAATAAAGATAATTAAAATGATGTATCAAGGGGTGAAGCAGAGGCAGGTGAATTACAAAACTTTTAGAGATTACATTGGACGTTGTAAGCGTGTTCTCTGTAAACGCGTAGCCGAACACTACCCGGTTTGGTTGATAAA
Source organism: Trichobilharzia szidati (assembly GCA_944472155.2). NCBI lineage: Eukaryota > Metazoa > Platyhelminthes > Trematoda > Strigeidida > Schistosomatidae > Trichobilharzia > Trichobilharzia szidati. Next base: position 143,309,821 of record OX235271.1, read on the forward strand.
AAGTGAGCAAAGGACGACAAAGTTTTCAATTTGTGAACACCTTCTGGAGTCAGGTCATTCAGCCCCACAGGATTTATCCTTCAAAGTTATTTACAGGATCAAACACAACCATTCCAAGAGCTTACGTTTTATCCACTCATACACAGCTGAAGATCTAGCTAAACATGGACAAAAACCTAAATTGTGTGTTCAAAAACGTTTTGTTAAACCCTTTTCTTTACCTAGGTCATTGTAATGTTCTTTTATTTTATTCTGTTTTACCACTTGAATTCATTCCACTTGACTTCACCTTCGCCGTGTTTTTAATGTTATCATCATCGTACTATTAAATTTTAAGGCAACAATTGACCCAGTATTTTTAAATCTTAACAACAATTCACTCATTTGATAATCTTTAAAAGTTTTGAAATTCATCTACTTCAACTCTACATCCCCCCCCCCCTTAATACATCATTTTAATTATCTTTATTCTTATCATATGTATATTGACTGAACAATTTCTAGTGCCACTGAATGCCTTTTACCGTAATGTAAATACGACTGTACAGCTTGAAAATGAAGTCGTTGAAAAGAAATATTTCTTCGCTGAACAAAGTTGCACCATAAAGTTGCATATATGGTGATTTTAAAAATCCCTACACTATAAAATTTTTTTTCCTTCACGTTCCCCAGTGGAACATAGGGCCTCAAGCTAGTGGCTTGAAGTTTCTGTAGCAGTGTTTATTTTATAGGATGGGGTTGCTAGCCCTATGCCCAACCTTTCCTCTTCACCAACATTATTTCTGGGTTAGCGAGGTAAATGAGTGCGTCGGTCGGGGATCGAACTCTGGACCATGTGCATGGACGGCGAGCGTCCTAACCGCTATGCCACCGACCCACACTGTAAAATATCAGAGTAAATTCATTTAGTATATGACAGTTACAGTTTCGTTGAGAATGACCAGTAAATTTGGAATATTGTCACTATTGCTCACTCGCCAAAACGAGGTCTGATGTGTATTTTGTAGCCTTAAGAAATTTTGATGTCACTACACTTAATAGAACTATGTAGTATTTCTATATAGTAGAATGAATAGCGACATCACTTGAAAAGTAAAGTTGAAAAAGTGCATGGATTAAGCATAAAAATAGTTAATTTAATTTATAAGTGATGAAAATAGGATCAAAATATATATAGTTGGACCTCATTGTGCGTTATACATTTTCCTCAACTAAACTAATGTTTTTCGTCAACCAGGGAAACTATTATTTGAAAATTTGTTTTCTAACATTACTTTAACCACCTGTAAGAAACTCTGTGCCTTAATCTGACTGCTTAATTGCTAAACACCCTTTTATTTGCTTACTAAACTGAATTCCACGAAAGGGAGCTGTGTCGTATCAGTCTAAGCTTTTGATTTCCAGCTTCTAATTCACAGTTCCGAACCCCACTCCACCTACCAAATCTTGAGCGGCCGTTAAGTACTCTTCCTCACACAATAGGTGTGGCTCATCGCCAACTACATGGAAATGTAAGTGGCTACTAAGTTACATAACATAGTAGTTGTTTCAACCACTGAGCTTTATCATTATGTTTCACCGTCTGGTGTACGAAAAAAATCATAAACTATCTGTTAAATGCAAGTTAACCGAATGGGAAGCAACGAGTGGGTCATCAGTGCGAGGGTGACATGGATAGAATCGTGCGAGGAGGAGGTGAGAGATTATGGACAATCATGGACCCAGATGAAGAGGATGGCAGAAAACAGAAGAAAGTAGAGATATGTTGTTGAAGTCCTATGTTCCACTTGGAATTCAAGGGAATAATAATCGGTGATTTTTTGGCTATTGTATGTCCTGACTAGAATTGGCCTCCGGACACGACACTATAATCACATGGAAATATTCCCCACACTGAGTTAGACACGAAAGTCAGACTTAATTGCGACAACAACAACCTTCATTATTCACAAATCCATAGTTTACAAATCAATGGAAATTTAAACCATATGTAATAATCAATGTCTGACTGATTCTATGACCTTGAAGATCCTCCTAAATAAACCAATTAAAAACTGTCCAGTCAGGTTATTATGTCAGCGCATGCATCAATCATAACTTCACAGCCAACAAAGATAGCTAGTCCGTCCTAACTATACTCTATAAGTGTTTTGTAGTTACTGTTTCTATTTTTTATTACACATTAAGTACACATACTGAATAATGGTAAATTAATTTGAATTTACACAGCACTTCAGTTTAGGTATAATAGAAGTATAATAGATTATTGATTTGAAAAGAATAGTCAAAAATACTTGTAATAAAATTCATCTAAGAACCAATGCATTATTATTACTATTTTCAAGTGGATATAATACATAGTTAAGAAGTGACGCTGAATTCTTTTTGGATAGTAAAGAGTTGAATCCTTTCAACATAATTAATTTTTAACAAAGTTGGCTTGCTTCTTTTTCAGTTGTGACAGTTCTATTTCGTCAAATAGTGTAGCCCATATGTATATGTTTGCACGATAAATAAAGGATCAATACTAAATAACACTTTTAATATAAAAATATTCCCAAATTAGCTTTGTATTCGGGTTTAGGTGTTTTTCGAAGTAACATTTTTGTTGAGAGGCATTCCAGTGTCATGGCAGATATCGCCACAAGCGTATCAGCAGCTCACACAAATCAAAATAAACTCCATTATGAATCAAATTTTATTTTGATAAAATTACACACAGTGTTGTGTGAGTGACTTGATATGATTATGAGCAATAATTTGCGCTCGAAACGTCATCAGTAAATATTACTGCATGACACTGTGATTTTATCAAAATAAAATCTTATCCATAATGGAGTTACACTCTACCACAGTGCCCAGGTTTTATCCTTATATCAAAATAAACTCACTGTACGAAGACAGTCTACCTGACTCTAGTTTGACTAGAGGTTTAGAGGAAATATGGATATATTCTAAAGGTGACTTGGTGACACTTGGCCTTCGACTTCCTCAAAGAGGTATTCAGTCAAGTTTAAGGCTTATCTCCTTTACTTGAAAGTGTTTATTTTAATTGGTTAGACTGTCTTCTTTGAATAGACTGATGAGGTTTATCGTGATCTGACTACCCTGGTCTTTTTTTTCCTTCACGTTCCCCAGTGGAACATAGAGCTTCAAGATAGTGGCTTGAAGTTTCTGTAGCAGTGTTTATTTTACAGGATGGTGTTGCTAGCCTCATGCCCAACCTTTCCTCTTTAACAGCATTATTTCTGGCTCAGCGAGGTAAAGGAGTGAGTCGGCCGGGGATCGAACCCAAAACCATGTGCATTTTCGGCGAGCGTCCTAACCGCTATATCATCTGGTCTTACTTAATAATCAAATTCAGATTACAACCACTTACTCCCGAAAAGTTCAGTTATATCATACTAAAACAAGGTAATAATAATTATAATCTACTTTATTCCAAAAACTTATAATACAGAATGGAATTCTCAGTATTTGTCACAATATTGCATCTGATTTACTCAAAATATAAATTAAATTAAAAATTAAAACAAAATTAACCGGAGGAATTTGTCCACATTTACGATATAAAGTCAAAAATATTCGAAGCACGAATTGAGATTATTAAATATAATAGTAATAATAACAGTGAGTTTGTTTCAAACAGTATTGTCGATTCAGTTTGGAAACTTTAGCATGTTATAGATTATTGAATCTAATGTTCTGTTGATATAGTATAGTGAAGGGAAATACAAAATTAACAGTTATAACACAGCTTAAATTATGTCCATTTAAAAAAATAACAAAACAAAAAATTGAGAGGATTATAATATAAGAAATACAATAACAATAAAGTTTGATGCTGTAAGGGTGGGGAAATGGTTTATTTAGTGGTGCAAAGAAGGTTAGTTTATGATTACCTAGTTTTGAGTATCCATACCCCGTTCAATTCACTTTACTTCTTCGTGGAGAAATGATGACAATACCTACCACGATACAGAACCTTTTTGCAGTTGAAACTTCAACTCAGAGAACAAATCTATCTATAAAATCTATGAAACCCTTTCTGGGTTCCCTTTTGTATAGAACGTATTTGTTTTGGATTCAATTTTCATGTTTTCTTACACTATTTGATAATATTTCTTTAAGTATGAGTCAGTTTATATGTAGTTAATTCAGTCTAGTGTTAATTTTTTTCACTTATTTAATCACTTTGTGTGAACACTTCACGAATACTTTCCATTTTATTGTTTAATTCACTAGCTAAGGAATGTATTATTAACAAATCTGTAAAGTGTGAAAACTGACGTTATTGAAGCTAATCTGTTACACTATTATCCTAAAAATCTCTGAGTTATCAAACAAATCATAATGCTAACATCTGGTGAATACTTTCCTAGCTCTATTACACAAATGAGCAGGTTTTCTTCCTACGAGTCAGTTTACGTAGTGATACCTAAAAGAGGAAACAAATGAAGAATATTCAAAGTTCAGTACATTTTATTCTGGCACACTAATGACTCTTTTCTTACTTTTCTTACATCTTTTAAAGAATGCAATCTCTCAATTTCAAGTGATATGAGTGGTGAAAGCTGTATGGGTGTAAAAAAAGTTCAGAAAACAAGTGATGCTGCTCCGTTGTCTAATCCTCAATTTGACCAGTGGTCACAACGTCTTGAATTATCTCGTCGACGTATGGCTCAATTGCAGATGGTCAGTGAGCAGTTTGATTCAATTTACGAAGAATGGAAATCAGTTGATTTAAAAGAGTTTTTATCCAAGCTTAACACTGACTTGCCAAACTTTTTAACTACAGGCAAATCAGATGGACTAACCAACCTGAACGAGTTAATCAAAAGTGATCAGTTTATCACTTTTGAAAATAATACACAGGCAGATCAGATTATGGTAAGCTGTTAAACTGCTTTCAAGTTATTCTTTACTTTTCTAACAGGAGACTGAAGTGAAGAAAGAGAGTTTTCCGGTAGAAACCTGGCAGTACATTATCACGTTGATGAAAAATACAGTAGTAATTAAGACACGCCTCTTTTTATTAAATGTGAGAGGTCACGTGCCAATATTCCAACTGAAAGTATATATTGCCAGTCCTAACGGAACTTATGATCTCCTAATTCAAATATGCCTAATGCCCCATCACAGTTCTGACTACTAGAAACAACATCGAATTGCGTCTCACCAGCTTGGTTATACGAGTGTATAGCGTATTTTGTACCAATTGATAGATAATCCATAACTAATGTTTCCCTATTTTATGCATTTGTAAGTCGTGTTTCCTAGAGTAACACTACAATATCCTGGTAAAAATCTATTTTCACATCCTCAAACCTTCCAAATCTCACATTTTCGGAACCAATAGACAAGGGGTTCTGAAATTATACCTCATTGGCATTCCCAGAGGAATCAGTAAGAAGTTATTATCTGTCTAGTGACATTGATATCATTCTGAGATGATCCATTGTTTTATATTTTTATTTAAATATTGTGATGATTCCATTAATTATGATACTTTTTCCGTACCACAGACAGATTTCACCAGCATTTCTGTCATTTGATATTTTGCTCACAGTCGAAGTTTGAGAAAGGCGTCGGTATACATGACTGTAGCGAATCATTTGTTATCCCAGTAGTAAGCTAATATCAGTGTGGCTAACTTAGTCTATCGATCATTCCAATAGAGGTTAATTCAATTTTTCCAGCCACATTACGCATATGGAATTTATTTATTCATGTAAACTGACAAAAATCGGAATTCCTGATAACACGCTGTATCTCAATATATGATTTCAAAAAGGCTTTGTTGTTGTTACTTGTTTAAGGGTGCTTCTTCACAAATGTCCATTTTCAAACTATATTGTCTCACAATATGTAGCATTGTTGTGTCACACAGTATTTTGACCAAATTGTAAAAATTATTGACAGATTACGATCAACACTTAGGTCAAAACACTTACATTTGTTATCGTCTGGCAACCAATCTGTACACATCAATCAATCCTACATGAGATCAGTCGTGATCAGAATAGCCTGATGATAAAGTCCCTGATTTTAGCATCTGTGTGTTGATTGTCTAGATGTACAAATCTTAGATCAAGGAGTTCCTGTTGGTCAGTTCATCCGAACACCTACTACTTGGACAGTTGAGAAGTAGAAAATCAATACAAAATATCTGAAAAATCTAGAATTTTCTAAACATTCAAAAGAAAAGAATCGGGGTGGAGAAGAGACGGGTTTTTTTATTGGCTTGTAACATAAAAGATGTACGTCTGATTATTTAACCGAGAAAGTGTTTCTGAGAATTTGAGAAGCCTGAATTCAGTTTGATAGTTAAGATATTCTAAGATGAATACTATTGCGAAACAAGATCGACTAAAGAACGGTTGGAATTCAAGCAACCCAAGAAATTTATGTCTCTTCGTTATTGGAGTTACCTTAGGCGTCTGAAGCCACTAACCGTGGAGACAATAGAATTTTTCGACTGCCTCATCATTGATCAGCCAATGGGTGAAAAATCCAATTTCTGACAAGTGCGTTGGAGAATCAGCACAACAAATTGGATAAGACAAGGAGAGTTTTAATGTTTTAGTATTATATTTTATGTCAGTGATTATCTTCAGCCTTCTGAAATGTACTGCAAACACTTCATTTCCTATGATTAGATTATTCGATCATTTGATCGAATCGCACCACTTGTTATCTTTTCCAGTCCTTATAAACTTTCATTTACTATGAACAATATTCAACAAGATTTTATTCACGTGGTGGCTTGTAGAGATTTGATTGATTTCGGGATTTCATAATGAATTGACATCGGTTTGAGGACCATTAGAAAACCTGGTGGTACTGTACAGCTGTTTCGTCCTAGTTTGTGACTCATCACAGTACGCACCTGCGACTTTCTGATTACAAGGCGAGCTCGTAGACCATTGAGCCACTGGGACCTGGTTCAGTGGTTCATGAATTCCAGCTTTTGCTAATTCATGATATAGCGTGACCGCTAACGAATGTCATCGGTGAGTATTTGACCCCACAACCAACCTACTGTACCTCACTGGTCACGACTTCCCACTAGAACCCAGGTAAATACCTAACTGAATAGAGCCAGTCACTGGTGAGCCCTAGAATCTCCTGGGTTCGAACCCCAGTAGGTGTTTGCTGATGAAAAGTCCCAAACTAGGACGAAACAGCTGTCCAGTACTCCCTGCAGGTTTTCCAATGATCCTCTAACCGATGTCAGTTCATGATGAAATCCTGAAAGAAGATTTTACTTGTCAAATGTAAATGCTCAAGTATCAAATGAGTAGAATAGTTCTACTTACAGAACAGCGTATAAGGTTATTCATAGTCAGAGATTGTTATTTAACAATGGATGATCAACATTTACAGATTATATTTTGCGAGGATCTCTTACTAAATATCTCTATTTTTATTTTATTTTATTTACAGCATCAACAAACAGTTCATCAAGAATCAGAGAGAGATAGGAATTTGGATAAGGAACACATTGGTTCACATAGTGAAATTAATCCAGAATCAAGGTATATATATTATTTCATACTCACTTTACTGAACACTTCACTATTACAGAAGACTGAATTTTTTTCTAAAAATTCATAAGACGTTCTGTTTTTTTAAAAATTTTATTCAGAAAAAATGTGATTTAGCTATTTCGAAATCACATTCGTTTTATTGGTTCTTATACTTCGATTTTATATCGAATGCTGAAGTAACTGTGGAAATTTTCATCTTAGCTGTCCTTCTAACCAAATAAAACGAAATAGGAAAAATTATGTTTTAAGTTCAAAATATGAACGTTTTCTGTGGAGACTTCTCTTTAACTGCAAATGGACATAAAAATACATAAGTTCAGGGAAATAAGGAAAAACATCTTTCTTGTTAAACACGGATAAGCATGTCGATTAAAGTTGAATAAAATAGCCACAAATAAAATGCGCATATAAATATCATAAAAAGATACAGGAAGAATTCAGTTATTTATTACTGATCAGGAGCGTAACTACGTGTATAGTAATAATAATAATAATAATTTTTGCTTTATTCCAAAAACAGTAATAATGATACAGCAAGGAATTTTCAGCATTCAGTACAGTATTGCATCTAATTTACTCAAAAACGACAACAACAAACAAAAAAAAATAGATAAACGGAATAATTAATACATAATAATGATAACAAAACGTTTTTATAGGAGCTATGTAGCAATTACAGTAGAGGATAAGGAGAAAAATATAAAATTATAGTAATAATAGTAATAACAACTAAAATAAAAATAGCAAAGTTATAATTAAACGATAGAAAGGGTGACACCATAGAATTACAGAAAGATGAACAATGAAAGGGTCGATTCACTATGCTAATTACATAGTAACTTATATGTTTCACGTCTAACAGTGTCTTCATCACATAAAATACAGGCTAAATACGGTATTGTAGAATTTTTGTACTTAGTGGTACGAGCATATAATTTCTTATATTGACTTCTCGTTCTACCTGATGAGATACAAGGGGATAATTGTGAATAAAGAGGGTGCAGAGGGTCTGACAGTACGGCCTTTGCCCAATTTTTACAGGAATTTACGTGTCTCTCGACTATGGTATTGGCGAGATCACGCAGTGGCAAACCACAAGCCCTACTCACAGCATTTAATACCCTTCGTAATACGGCATAGTCTTTTTTAAGAAGCCCAGGAAAGATTAATGGAGAACAATAAAGTAAAATGGGTAAAATACAGGAGTTTAAAAATCGCAGAACTAAAGGTTGGCTGATACCTTGTTGTCTTAACTTTTTAATGTAGAAGGTAAGACGAAACATTTTCTTAGAGACCAATAAAATGTGAGATGACCATGAAAGGTCCGAGGAAAGAACTAATCCAAGGTATTTAACGCTTGATTTGGTTCCAATTTCTGTACCATCTATGCTACAGGCATCATGGGAACTAACTAGTTCATGTATGTCACGTCGATGGTTGAAGGTAAAGTTAACTGCCTGACATTTGGAAGGATTTAACATAAGACCATTTGACTTAGACCACATGCTGATGTCCAACAAAAAGCTATTAAGTTTGGAGCAGTCAGACTCAGAAGTGATAGGCAGTGATACAGTCAGATCATCAGCATATTTGACAAAATTGGTTTCGTTTAAATGTGGCAGGTCATGTAAGAAGAAAGAAAAAAGAAAGGGAGAGAGGACGGCACCTTGAGGAACACCGGCTTTTGTAAGCAAAGCAGAAGAAGATTTGCCATTATATGCAGTATACTGCATTCTATCAGAAAAATAAGAATGCAACCAACTCTTAGCCCAGGATGCTGTGTGCGTCAAGGAGAGCTTATTTAATAAAAGGCCCCTAGGTACAGAGTCAAACGCAGATGTGTAGTCTAGGAAAGCACCACGGACATATTTGGCACCTTTGTCTAAACAAGAAACAACATTATGATATAAGACAACCGCAGCATCCAAGGTACTTCTACCATGTTTATATGCAAATTGCTTAGGGTCATTAAAAGCTTTCAATGAAGGTTCAAGACGAAGTAAAAGTAGTTTTTCCATCAATTTAAAAAAAGGAGAAGTAATTGCAATAGGCCTAAATTTACTATCGGTACCAGAAGATTGTTTTGGTATAGGGACAATTTTAATGTTTTTCCATGCAGAAGGTAGAACATTACTGGAAAAGGAAGCATTAAAAATATTAGTAAGAGGGTAACACGAAATATCAGCACAGTTCCTGAGGACAATGGCAGGTACGCCATCAGGACCAAGGCTTTGGGAAGGCTTAAGAGAACGGAGACATTTAAGCACATCAAGGGTATTAAAACCATTAAAATTATTGTCTATGTGATTTGTATCATTAGGAAGGATATCGTCAGAGGAGCGTATGAAAGACTTATTAAGATTATTAACATTAAGAGATTGTACAGAATTACACCGCTTACCGCTAGTTATTTCTTTAAAAAGTTTCCATA
>OX235271.1:143320301-143384820 GCA_944472155.2 Trichobilharzia szidati
GCATAGTTGTACGCGGTGAACGAAATGTTGACCCAACACGATGGTCAATAAGTACGGGATTTTGTGAATTAGCATTGTATTTAAGACTTTTTAGTGTTTCTGGGAGTTTTGGACGAGATCCAGGTTTATCACTGTCATATTTAGTTGTTATTCCTGGAGCCAGTTCTCCGACAGGACGAATATTAACCTAAACGTAGAGAAATAAAAATATGCATATAAACTTTAGCTTACATACAGGTATATAAACGAAAGAAAGAGAACTTTATAGGGAATAAATTCTAACAAATAATTCCCGGAAGTATGTTATGTGCTAATTTGTAGATGTTCATAAATCAATGAGTCACACTACATTGTCTATTCACTTTCTAACTTTATATACAGTTATATATGATGGATCAAGAGATGCTGTTTCGTAACTCTATTGGTAATTCTCATCTTTTTTCCTTCACGTTCCTCAGTGAAACATAGGGCTTCAAGCTAGTGGATTGAAGTTTCTGTAGCAGTGTTTATTTTACAGGATGGGGTTGCTAGCCTCATGCCCAACCTTTCCTCTTTACCAGCATTATTTCTGGCTTAGTGAGGTAAAGGAGTGCGTCGGCCGGGGATCGAACTCCGGACCATGTGCATGGTCGACGAGCGTCCTAACCGCTATGCCACCGACGCACAAAAGCCAGCTCCTCGACCGGGAGTCGAACCCGGGCCTTCCATGTGACAGGCGGAGATACTCACTACTATACTATCGAGGAGCACTAAATATTATCAGGGCGAGGCGCATGCAAATTACACACAGCCTTCTTCAAATCTTGCACACAACCATTAGGTCGCGTACTATCCCATCGCCCTTGGCAGATCTGGCAACAAAAGTCACGAGAACACCATCAGAGCATATGACAGGTTAGGTACCCCAATTCTCATATATGTCAAAATAATTAATTGTAAGTTTATTAATGTGTGTCTTAGTTCACTCAAGGATTATAAAAACTAAATGCGTAGAGTTTTTGACATATACATACTGTCTGTCAGACTGAAGGTCTGAATTTTGGCTATCCTAATAATACAAGATAACTACCACAATCTTGGTTCTTGTTCGATTCTGGATATAAGTTCAAGTTAGTACTAATTCTGGAAAAATTACTTCTTAATTCGACTGGAAAAATAGCACATATTATATCTACTATTAACTATGCTTCAGATTGTGTTCTACGTGAAGAAATTTTGGTGGATGGTGACTAGCAGTGGAATCCAAGATGTGTGTTTCGTCATATTTGGGACTCTTCAACAGGATACACCTACACTTCCAGAGTGTGATAGTGTTTCCACTGAGACCCAAGCCCAGCAACTATCGTTTTTCATGTATTATACGTGGTTTAATCGACATCTTGGAAGTGGAAGAGAATACTAAGGTGTAGGACGAATTACCGTTGCTCCAACAAGTGAAGTAGGCCACACAGTCAACAACTGAACTTCATCTATACACGCTTGTTTGAAATTACAGTATCATCCCTTTCTCTTTATTCTACTGATGAAATATAGTGTTCAACAGCTAATTATCATTTCAACACATAAAAATTATCTTGCTATCATTACTACTTTCAACATTAAAAATTTAGGTCTAATGAAAAACGCTTTATATGCTATCAAAAAACATTTGTATATAATTTATAACGGTAACCCATAAAATCGATATCTAACTGAAGGCGTAGTTCAAATTAGGGTTATTGAATGCCAAGCTTTCAATAACACAATAGTCTTATAGGGATACTTCCCTCTTTGAATATAAGAAGTGAAATAACACATATTGGATAGATTTTCGAGTGTCAGTTTGCAGGAATTTGATTGATTCCAAGTTAGATCATGGATTTTTATCAGTTAGAGAACCAATAAAAACCACGGAGTACCGGGGTGCCGCCGACAATTATACATCTCATCCAACAGCTGTATGACAACGCTGCATGCCAAGTAATCCACAACGGGAGGCTCACGGAATCCTTCGAAGTGAGGACGGGAGTGAGACAAGGCTGTCTACTGTCACCAATGATCTTCCTGATTGCAGTTGATTGGATAATGCGGCAGACAACGGTAACCAACGAGGGAACAGGCATAAAATGGACCGACACAAAAGCCTTGGAGGATTTGGATTTCGCCGATGATATATGTCTGATTTCCCACAAACTGGAAGATATGCAAGTGAAAAGCAACAAATTGGCAGAAGAAGCAGCAAAGATAGGACTTCAAGTGAACATAGACAAAACAGAGGTAATGAAGCTTCCTGGCCAACATCAACAGCAACAACCGACAACAATCAGCATAAATGGGAGGAACCTGAAGGAAACAACTTCTTTCACCTACCTGGGAAGCATCGTCTCAACTACAGGAGGAACTGACGAGGATATCAAAGCCAGAATCGGAAAAGCAAGACAAGTTTTCATTTCTCTCAAGTCTATGTGGAGGTCAACAGCATACAGCGTCAAAAATAAGATCCGTATTTTCAACTCCAATGTGAAGTCAGTACTACTATACGGATCAGAGACTTGGCGTGTCACAAAGAGCAGCTCAAACAAGCTACAGACCTTCATTAACAAATGCCTTCGCTCAATACTCAAGATCAAATGGCCGGAGAGGATCAGCAACAAAAATCTCTGGGAGCGAACCAACCAGGAACCGATCGTGAAACAAATAGGCAGGAAGAAATGGAGATGGATTGGACACACTCTGAGGAAACCAGCAAGTGACATCACTAGACAAGCCATTGCTCGAGTGGAACCCGAAAGGGAAGCGACGAGTTGGTCGTCCAAGGGTGACCTGGAGGAGATCATGTGAAGAGGAATTGAAAGCGTGTGGGCAGACTTGGAGCCAGGTGAAAACTACAGCAGAGAACCGAACGCAATGGAGACGCATGGCTGAAGCCCTATGTTCCTCTAGGAATTAAAGGAAATAATAATAATAATAATACCGGACAGCTGTTTCGTTCTAGTTTGGGACTCTTTAGTAGTGCACACTCGTGACGTACCGGGACAACTGACTGGCAATATCAACTAATATGAATTCACATAGAACCTTGTGTCGTAAACTAGAGAAGATATAATGACTACTACCAACGAGAGAAACAGCAGTATGGCGTTTAGATTATTACTATTATCATTTTAATCCCTATTTTTACTGCATAAGTTCATCTTGTTATTGATTACATTTTGACCTGTGACTGGTAATAGTTCTGGAGCTTTTTCAACCCCTTGTTAAATATTCAATAATGAATAGTTTAGCTGATGACTTCGTCAAAAGGAATTTTCTCATTGCAACTGTCTTTTGTTTTTCTATGATCCCACTGGTATTTTCCTCCATTTATGAAATTTAAGACCGCTACGCAGGTACTTAGAAACAAAACAATCATTAGTTAGTGTAACAACTGCAATGATCCAAAAGCCTCTTTGTGATTCTGTCAAAAAAACTGACGAAATACAACAAATAACTCGAAAATATACAAAAATGCAAAAAGACGCCAGAGTTGACAACGCTTTCAGCAGAAAAAATAAATTAACATAAATGAAATTAATAAAGCAATAAGAAGACGTAATTTGTCTGAATCGTGTAATGTATTTGCGCAACACATTTCGAACAATCTGATCACACTCCACGGACTTGTCATAGGAATATATATGAAATTAAGAAAGACGTAAGAGGTGAGAAAATAGACTACTTAGGTCAAGTTAAAAGGACATATTCAAGGTCAAAGTAACAATGAAGACCACTAAACCAAATAGCAGAAGTAATAGTACATCTATTCCGGCTGCTATCAAAACAAAATTTACCAAAGAAGGTTTAATGTGATGACGAATTGTTTTTGAACGCATAAAGGTGGCTTAAACTTTCTAATTGCTAGGGCTTCCACAAACTTTAGGATACGCCCCAAAAACGTTTTATAGATAGGTTCAAAAGATCTGTTAACATCAATTTTATGTCCTGTCTCTATAATATGTTTCGCAATAGAGGAGCTAGGTCTCCTGTTCTCACCGTTAATAGGTTCTGAAGATTCCATTTTTATCTGGAGCCATTTAAGAATATGCTCTGAAGCCCTTACTTGCAGAGATCGATGGGTCCTCCCTCGACAAGTACATTCAAATTGGTAAATACAGTGGAATGTGACATCATTTTTCGCATGTTCGAAGGGTTTAGATGGATATATGGGCTTTACATTCTCAATTATTATGATATTAGCTGCATAAAAAGTCATTTTAACAGCAGCGTTCAGTCTTTGTCTAGTTATCAAGCTGTTATGATGCCTTATATAGGGTAGCTTGATGTACACGTCATAAAGGGAACTAATTGTTTTAAATAAATGAAATAGTTGCATCATAGATATAGGAACAGAACTTCTGCACTGTGGTAGAGTATAGTTCCATTGTTGCATATTAATCGTGAGTTCATGTCATTACCGAGAGTCACACGTTACTATCAGGAAAAATGAGTGAACTTTAAATGTACACAATTAGGAGACGCTCAGTTCAAAACAATTCTTTTTCTTACTCTACTTATAAAAAAAGACTTTCGAAATTTGTGATGAATACTGAGCAGAAGGATAGATGTTATAGAAGGAAATTCATATTGATGGAAAAGGATGCTTTCGGCAAATTTGAAGCAGTAAAACCTTGGAAATAAAGCAGCACAGTACATTTGCTTGATCAACATCTCCGAGAAATCCTCACCAAAACTTATTTTTATTTGAATGAGGAATCTTGTAATGACGACTATATAATATCTGATACACTGAATTCTGTTTAAGATATAATCAATTTTTAAATTCAACTTATGCTCTAATATATACACAAGCTTATGCTTCAGAAACACATGATTAGCCCTGAAAGCTATAAATCACTATAACCCAAAGTTTTCACTTACGAAGCTACTTTGTAACCACGATTGATGCACGATTTTAAACCAGTATCTTTGATCAAATACAACCACAAGATGGAGAGATGTGGCTCATTGGCTCAATCAATGGGTTCAGGGATTTGAATCCCCGTTCACCTACTTTAACCTAGGCAATAAAGTAGCATGATTAGCTCTCGCAAAGACATTGGGAAGTCTTTCTCAGACAATTGAGTTCTAAATATCTAAGAAGGCTTTTCAAGAGACGCATTTAGGTGAAAACTTAAGAAAATTCTATTCATTCAGGAAAAAAATGGGCAACAATTCACGAGCACTACTTGTATTGTTATAATTTACAAATTTATATAAACTTGTGAAGAAAACGGCTTCATATTTAGTTTTAAAATATGATATATAACCAGAAACAGTCATGCAACCCAAAATGCACATGCTTTTCTGCGCTAGACCTATTCCTACAGTGAGAGAAGTGAAAATACCAGTTGGCCACTGAAAATCTCCCCAGGGTTACGAGGAATTACCAACAGAACAAGACAAAGGACCACACACTTTGGCTACATGCGATTCTCTAGTATGAATTCGCTCATAATAATTAGGCATATTAGGAATGATCAGTCTTCTTTAGTATTTTGAAATATACAAAGCAGTAAAATATACATGAACTTACTTTCAAACCATGAAATGTTTTATTTGCTTCATTCTCTGACTCATCTTCAGAGGCTGAATCATCAGCTTCAGAATGATCCAGATTGGCACCATTTTCACCCCATGGATCTGATGGTCTGATATTATATCCATCTTCATCCTTTGGTAATTCTACAGGCGTTGCTGTCCGCCAATCATCGCTTTTGGAAGTTATTGTATCTAACTCATCAATGGTAATGTGATTTAGAATAAAGTAAACAGAAAATCATTAAGATAAACGTTAACGAAACACGTTATATGTCAATGAAATAATTTTTATTTTAATCTAACACGCTAAGTAACAAGATTTCTTATTATGTATAGCGATGGACAATTTTTATTTCTTTTTTTTATTACAGATTGATTCCACACAGTATTTTGGTGGAAGTATGGAATTTTCAGCAGGCCGACCACTGATATTAGGTGTGGGTCGGCCGGTGATCGAACTCTGGACCATAGGCATGGTTGACGAGCATCCTAACACCTGTGCCACAGACGCATATTTCCTATTCAAATTGCACATTTTCTGGTAGCTTTAATGCTTTAGAAGTTTGAGTATTAAGAGATAAAGAGTTTAGATATCGGTTCATTTGGACACTTTAGTATGCTTACTAGATCCCTCCTAAAGGTTACTTTTACTCGAGTTATACGTCAGACAAAATACAGTGACAGGATAACTAACAGCTTCACATACAATACAAACATGAACGCTATCTAATGTGATTCAAATTTACAAGCTGTATGTTCGGAATTCGAATATTTCCCAATAAACACCATAGCAATTCCGAATTACCTGCTGAACCAATTATGGGTAAGTGTTTAATAGATTCTAACGAAATGGTGTTATGCTGTACTTCTTAACTAGCACACGGAAAACCAACGACAGCAACTAAAAAGTCAATTCTAGCACATACGGTCATCTATAAATATCATTTTATCTAGGATCTTAGGAAGGGATATCTAAATTAAATATAATCTCATATAGAGTAAATTTAGAAAATTAAAAAAGATTGGGGCTTTTCTTGAGTATAAATGCAGACTATTAGTGTTTACGTATTAAATCTACCTGATTTATTCACTTGCTTTGTTTGCTTATCCTTGCCATTTGAGTAGGGAGTACCGAACCGACGAATTCCGCGTTTTGCAACAACAGTAAAAGCACTAAGACTACTACCACTGGTATTAATCCCTGTAGTAGCACTAACTGAGGTAGATGATCCTGTTGGATTACTTTCGTTGGCAGTATGAGCAGAATCTTGAGATAAGGAATTACGGCGTCGACGAAAAAATCCTTCCCTACGTTTTGTTGTTCCATTACCAGAGATAGAAATATTCGTTACTGACGGTGCAACTCCAACAGAAATGCTAGCGACAGAAACCGCATCGGCTCTTACATCTGTTAAACTGTTGAGACTTAATTCTCCATTATCTTTACTGCCAGAACCGACAACTGTAAAAAGCGGGGAAATAAAACAACAATATAACTACACGAAATACTTCTGGAAATACAATGAACCTGAAATAGAAATGGGGTATTTAACTGGTCAGATATAGTGACTGTCGTCTAACGTATTACATTGTATCCTTCCTTTATAACTTGCCAGGTAAAATCACGGAAAGAGGAATATAATCCCCTAGGACACTTTGATTTTCTTTTTAAATTAATGTAGTTGGAAGGTGGTCGATAATACAGCTATTCAAGAAAGCATAACTTTATTTATTAAGTTGAAACACACTCGCAACAAGTATAACAGATACTATTCATCTGAATTGATATTTTCAGCGCATAACCTAAGGAAGGAAATCAATGTCATTTGAGTGTAAATATCATCCATGTATAAATGCTGTACAGTGATGTTAAATAACGAAATGGCAGTACATCAGAGACAAGTTGTGAGAATCAGAGATAAGAATTGAAAACAAGCTTTACAATATAGTGAAATCTTCAACTCGAGTCTAATTGAATCACAAAGTATAGTCATACCAACAAACTCATGCAATCAAACTTGCATTTCATTCCCCCATCCACATAAATTTCAAAAAGGACGGAAACCCTAAAATTTCACCCAACCACCGGTTTAACTACATCTATGAAACAGATATTATATCACGAAGGGATTACGTATCCCACTTAACATACTACTTAAATATTCATCAAATAATATTACTGTAGGAAAATGTGATTCAAAAAAATAGGTGGGACATGAGTTCTTAAGTTTAATCCTTCTTTGAATCCTAGACATTACCAGTTTATACCTATTTATTGTCACCACTGCCTGTCAATCTGTTTTGCCTTCAAAAGCGCTAACTAGTACACTAAGTGTAAGTAAGGGCTATGCACACAACGAGGGTGAAGACTTCAAAAATCGCTGAAGGAAGCATGTATATGAATAAAAAGAATGTCTCAGAAGTTACACTTTAAAATATAGACGTGTATGTAACTACGTTCAATTGGAGAAGATACCTTCATTGTGAATATGTCTTCTATAATAGATTTCTCAGCGAAAAAATACTTCAACGTTATTGATTTCTGTATCACTCAGCAATTACTCGTTCATAAATTTTGAAGAGTGCGCAATGAAAGTGTGTCATACAAAGAGTTGCCTTTTAATTTTTTTTCTGTTTTGGATTCAAACCATAAAACAAGTTTATTTGCTTTTCTCGAATAATAGTATTAGCTAAAATAGGGTTGGGGATAATCAAATCAAAAACTGGAAGTAATCTGTGAAATTACTAACTGGTGACCTAGGTCACATAGGATGATGCAGATATATGGATAAAGACCTACGGAGTATTCACAGTGGTACAAATGAAATTACTCCTTGAGATATTTGAAGTTGTAGATATATTAGATAGTTGGAGGCAATCGGCAGGAAGCCTTGCTCGACCTAGGTTTCGTGCTAGTTGGCACTCATCAGCAAGGCGTATCTGCAACCTTGAAGGAACTCATGTCCCTTCTGAGATTCGAACCCGCGTCACCCAGTGCTGCAGTCAGAGGCGTTACCACTGAGCTATTCTGGCTCATGGTTGCAGATACACCTTGCTGACTGGTGAGTGCCAACTAGCACGAAACCTAGGTCCAAGGCTTCCTGTCGATTGCGTCCAACTATCTAATATCATCAAATCAATGTGCACCGTGATGGCGAGCTACCTAGAATGGTGGCCACATTGCAGAACCTGACTGATAGAATTCAGTCTGCACCAAAGAAAGAAATAGACACGTCACACTAGTTACTAGTGTCCAATCAAAATAGTTTTAGATATTTTAGATAATCCTGTCTAGTTTATTCTTTTGTTCATTTCAGTATCATTACATTTATATTCCCTTCTTTTTATCTAAGTTCTAGGAGTGTAGCAACTTGAACTCATGCACATACCTGCAAAGACTGTCACTGATTTACCTATCTGTATGGTATTTTTCGCCATTTTTAAGGTCTATTCGGATATGAGCCACTGAGCTGTATCAAGCTGAATAAACGTACTATTGTAAGAAACTCTGTGTCACACTGAATTTCGCTCTTTGAGTATAACGTTTCAACATACCATTTGAAAACTACATACGAAATTTTGAAGCAAAAACTAGAATGAAGAGATGAAAAACTTTATGATATTTTGCTGTAGTCCTTACTGGAAGATAAATAGTGGGTAATTAGTTGGTTTAACTGGTAAATGTTTATTTTGACAGTAGTATGACCCACTAATCAAAATCTTTCAGTCTGTTACGTAATATTAGAAACAGGAAAATTTCATTGTGTAAATTACTTGCGAGAGCAGAAGCAGCTCTAGCTTCACGACCAAAAAAGGCTTCCAAAGCGCGAACACCATTTCCTGTTGTCCCATTTGCACGCTCAGCTCCATTAGATGAAAATGCAGCGGCTACTTCTGCGTCTTCGAATTGTACGCCTTGTGGCTCAAGAGTTCCAGTACCCCTTTCACTCACGAGAATATTCAATAACCTGTCTGTAGTTAACTCAGCCAAATCTTGATCAAACTGATTGTGTAGTTTACCCAAGACATCACCTGTAACAGACCATACTGACGCATAACGGTGCAGAAATTCTCTCATCTGTTCTAGGTGGGCAGCTTCAATTTCCTATCGCAATGTAAAACAGAAATAGGATAGAACAAGATTCAGTAGTGAACTATTACAACACATTAAAACATATTTACAATACGCATAAGCAAGTGAATCAAAATCTTTAGTTGGATGTATAATCTTGTTTAAAGGTAAGTTGTGTGCTATATTCATCAATAAATGAATGTTAACATGATTTCTGAATGTCCCGGCTTTAATTCTGTATTAAATCATTAATTTAGGGTCATAGCAGTGTTTAAGTTAAGATGACACACGTATCTAATAACTATTATTTTTGATTGCAAAGCTGATATCAATGAAATGTAACAACGAACCATATCTTGCTTAGAATAGATTCTAGAGTACATGAGGGAATGAAATGACAAAGATATGTAAAACAAAAAAATAAAACCTATTTTGGAAGCCCTTACTTTTAAACGTCATGAGTCAAGCTCAACTAAACGAAAAACACTGGACAAAAACAAACATATGATGCAAATTTTAGAGGTAATAATCACTCTTAAGATATTACTATATAAACCCAAGACTGATCATCAGCGGACATATCAGTTAGGGAACGATTAAAATCTAGGAAGTACTGGACAGCTGCTTCGTCCTTGTGTGGGACTCCTCATCAGTACGTAACTCTGACCCTGCCAGGGATCTAACCAAGGACCTTCAGATTATGAGGTGAGCTTGTTAGTCATTCAGCTACTGGGAGGGAATCCAAAGGTCCATTAGTTCTAACTTCTGGCAATTAGCGACATATAGCGTAACCGCTAGCCAATCTGATTGGCAAGTATTTCTCCTCCCACCCAATTTGATAAGCCCTGCTGGTCAGTACTTCCCACCGGAACTTCAGTCGAATTCAAAATACTTTTCCAGGGTTGGTTTGCAGGGATTTGATCGATTTTAAGGTCGGTCACGAACTGATTTCTTTTTATAGACGTATGGAAACAAACTGGGTATAAAAAGCATAAAACATAGTACGATCTTCCTGTTTATTTTGTGATTACTATATTTTAGTCACTATTTGTAATCTTGTTAATTTGACCCTCGACTGAAAATAGTTCTGGAAATTTCTCACCCATTTATTATATATACGCGAATGCCCAGCATAGTTGATGGCTTCGTAGAGAAAAACATTAATAATCGATATAGACCCCACCCCCGGTGTCCTGTAGCACCATCTTGAACCTGACAAGGATGAAATGTATACTAAATATATTCGGAACTTCGCTCAGGAAACTGAAGAATTTGTGTATCTTTTTTCAAGTATTGGTTTTTGGGGGATTTTGTTTGATTGGTTGGAGGATTTCATCATGAGCTGACATCAGAGGACCATTGGAAAACCAACTGGGAATACTGGACAGTTATTTCGTCCTAGTTCGGGACTCTTCACAGTACGCACCCACCGGCTCCAGTGGCTTAATGGCTTACGAACTCACCTTGTAACCAGAAGGTCCTGGGTTCGATGACTGGCGGTGGGTGCGTACTGTTGAAGAGTTCCAAACTAGGCTGGCTACACAGCTGTCCAGTACTCTCTGCAGGTTTGCCAATGATTCTCTAACCGATGTCAGCTTATGATGAAATCCTCCAACCGATCCATGTATCTCACTAATGTGAATGCACAACCAGTTACCTGTTAACTTCCCAGAGTTAACATATGGTAGGTTAAGTGAAACAGTCTACATAAATATCAAGAATAATGTTAAATTACAAATGTCTTTCATGATGAATGAATGAGTGGCTCGTAAAGTGATGCGATTATAGAAATCAATGTAATAACTAATATCCATATTTATGTATGTTTCTCTGACTCGACAACTATATTTAATCATTCCTACAAAAGAAAAACTACAAATTCCCGAAATCTCCAAGTTTTTCCTAACAAATCTAACAATGATATCAACAAACACTCAATTAGTTGACTATTACCGGATAGTTAACATAAAATCATACATACTGACCAGAATTCACCAGGGAGTGGTTGTGTGTTTGAAAGTAACTCTGAGTTACGCTGAAAAGTCGAACGCATATCAGCTATTTTAAAACCGTTTGATCAGCACGCAGGTACATTATATTATTTACAGAAATAGGTAAATCTCACAGGCTGTGTTGAAAGTTTAAATTACCTCAAACTGAGCACACGATATGTGCATTTTGCTCACAAATTGGTTACGCAGATTATTATACTTTTCCACTGAATACTTGTATTCATCTTGAGCTTTCTTCAGCTTCACCTCCAGTTTTTCTTGCTCTCGACTAGAACCAGATTCCAAGCGCATAGCACGTTCATATTCACTGTAACGTGAATGATATGCTTCCTTAGCTTTCTGAAGCTGCATTGAAGTCACCTATACCACAAAACGATAAAAGAGAAAACGTTCTCATTAGGAAATAGAATGACCAGAACTGTAACAAAAAATAGTAGTAATATTTCACGTTCAACAGCAATAGGTAATCCATACGTGTATAGCAGATTACTCAAGATACTAATCCATGAAGTCAGTTGATGCTGATCTTAACCATTCGGCAATGCAGACTAATTAGCTGGTGTACCTGAAGCACTAACAACTAATGGTTTGGGATATGGGTGGCATGGAACAAATACCATCAAAAATTTTACTCAAACAAATTTGAAAACGAACAGTTCGCCCAAAAAAACGTCTTGAAATCAGAATACACACATGATCTTATTTGTTGAGGGTGATTAGTTGACTAAGTACTGCACACACAAATGTAAACTTGTTTTTAGTGAACACTAAAAAAAGCAGTTTCAAAATAAAAATGTCAGAGGTCAAAAACAACAGCCAGATCTATTCAACAACTACGAAATACATGTTTTACGAACAACTGGATAAAGAGTAGAGATCAACAACAGTGCATCAGGTTATTCGCTTATTAATCTAAGTCTTTGAACTTTATTTGAGTAGGAGATAGCAAAAGAACGAAACAAAAACAGCAATAATGAAAAATACAAACAACAATGAGAAACAAGTTAAAGTGGTGGGAAAAAAAGGGTAATATATTACGATGTGTAATATGTAGACTACGCTATTGGTCTATATTTGCATTCACTTAGAAATATGTGACATGAATTCCCTAACCAATGATTTCCATTAGTTATTTGGTTGTAACTACAAATATTTCAGTCTCGTTACCCTCCGACCAGAACGACGTTCCGTGATACTCACCCGACCAATTTCAGGGTTATAGACAATGTTACTTTTCAGAATATCATCCACCAAAGTGAGGACAGGCGTTTTTGCATCAGAGGATCACTGTCTGTGCAGGGATCTTTAAGGGGTTAGCTGTCCTCCACCTATCCCTCGCAAAGATTAACGACAGGGATATGGTTAATCTACGTTTACTGCTGTGCCATAGTACGCAGATATCCCATCAAGAAACCTTCCCTTTTATGCCAGAGAGGTTTCCCCAAGAAAAAGTCATTTCTGAATGCAACTGGAATTCACCAATGCTGAATTTGAGTCGGTTATAAACTTTCTACCAAGCACAAGCTGCTTATTTATGCAGTGAAATCATTCGCCACAAATATCACACGTTATGGCTTTATTGATTGTGAAAAATATAGCTTAAAGCAGAATTCATCCTCACAATCAGGATTACATGAGGCATCAACACAAGAAAAGACTGACAATTCCTCTTAGCTCCTACAGTAGCTTTCAAAAGAACAAATCATAAGCTACCAGTAACTGCCACTTGGTCAGAAATATGCAAGTCCACAGTACTAAAATTTGAAACTCAACACACTGAAAGCATACAAACGCAATGGTGAAGCTACAGTTTTATCCCAAGATTAGGAGAAAAATGTGAGTATATCGTATGGACGATTACAAAGCATCCACACCTTTCATATTATCAAATATTCTAGATTAGGTGGTTAATATATAACTGAAAAATACATAACAAAATCAAAGCCTTATACCAAACGCTTTGAAAGACAACCAGCTCCAAAACAAAGCATGTTAAAACAAAACACCTAAATTATGCGGTTTAGATATTCATGAACCTAAATTAATGGCATGAAATAATAGGTTGGTCGTCAAACTCCAATTAAGACATGTTTCTCGAACATGCATACAATCGTGTGGTTTTTATGTCGTCTTGCGAATAAAATTATCACTATTACTTCTTGTGAAAATAAAAATAAATAAATAAAATAAATACATGGTATTTGTTTTAAGATATAAAACTTATGATTGAATTACTAATTGAACAATATCACACGTAGATCAGCAATCAAACAAAATCTACCAGTTAAACCAGCAAAGCTTCCTCCCTTCAAGGTTCTTCATACATGTATTGTGCCTAACTACGCGCAACCCACCTCAATAAGTAAGAAAACAATGGAATAGTGAACAGAGAATAAGCCCATCCATTGCAGGTCCGTATCATTGGGAAACTTGTATCTACCATGCAAATAGCACAAAAAGGAAATCAAATGACATAAAAGCCTGTAAAAACAAAGCACTTTTCACTGATATTTTGAAGCACATTCACACAATCGAATTGAAGTGAACTTAAAACTTTACTTCGGCTATCTCCTACGGGAGGATGAGCCGGCTTCATGAACATCTCGAATCATCGCTGCCCAGGCGCGGCGATTCGATGCAAGGTTTTGCGACAGGGTTCACACTGGCCACCGGGTGAGCACAGGGTGCGTCGCTTACCGGGAACGCCGTAGCATGGTGAGAGTCGTTTGTAAGAGAGTTCATGAAGTTTCATGGGAATTTGGTACGAGTGATGTCCCCAGAATCGCTCGGCCTTTTGTTTGAGAGTGCAGCTCTAGCCTTTACACAACCAAGTGTGACCTACAAGGCAGTAGGAGTGGAGTAGGGAGTCCACTATCCATTGGCAGCCCGTGACCGGAGTTCGGTTCATACGCCTTTTTGAATGGGGCCAGACATCCAGGACATCCAACAAGCCCTTTGTCCATACGTCTGCCGTTGAGCTCCAGTGAGCTTCATACGCCAGTGGTTGGAGGTTTGGAATCAGGGTTTAGCCATCTCCCCTAGACTGTCATCCAATGGACAGTCAACCCGGTGAAGAGCGCCGGGCATCCGCTTTCGCCCTCTCACTTTGGTGAAAAAACACCTCCGCCACGTGAAGGCAGTGAGTAGGACTTCCTCAGGAGAGGCTATGTAATACGCCCGGTCATATGGGAGCATTTCAAGAGGTGTGCGGAGGGGTGGCCAACCCGCAGCGCAAGGCACCCACTCCCGACCATCCTGAGGCTTTGAAGGGGTAGAATAATATTACTTCCCTGATATGTACATGCAAACATTAACTGGAGCTAGTTAAAACTACTTACCTGAAATGCGTGTACCACTTCTTGAGTAGAAGCTTCTGTATCCTTAATTAGCTTCTGCCGCTTGTGTTGCTCTTCAAGATACTTTTGTACATCCCTTGATAAATTTTGTCGTTCTTGAGCAATGTTCAGATGAACTTGAGAGACTTGGTCGATGAGCTGTTTTAACAAGGACCAACACGGCTTGAAACTGCTAGTGTTGTTGTAAGAACTTGCTTGTTTTGACAATTTAATTAATGCTTTGTAATAGTTGTCTTCCGCAGAATAGCTCTCCCGTAAGAACTCTGCGAACTCTGCTGAAGTGCGGTAGCATAATTTGAAGTTCTGGTACATAGCATCAAATCCAGAGTGCTTCTCTCCCCAAAAGTGTTGAGAAAATAAACACGCGCTCATTTCGGTAAATCCGTATTGTCGATTTAACTGCTGTCTCTAGTGACTCATCCTAGTATATTCCAATGATGTGCTCTAGCGATTCACCGCAATGCAAATGTGACAAATATCCCATAAAACTGAAATGATCTATTATTCCAACGAGTACTCCTTTGCTTTGAAGGAATTACGGGAATTGATGTCCAGTAACACACCTTTTAAACCAAGCGCATGAATCTCAACATCCAATATCAGATACAGATTTTTTGATTAAGGATAGAAGGCTTCAGGTCTGTGTCAGCCCCTTTCTAAGAAATACCTGTGCCTGTCTGATCCCTTCTTGAACGCACATATCATCTCTCTTTGAGCCGGTTTCAAGAGTTTATAACTCTGTTGGAAGACTGGCACTACACAGCGACAGTTCGTTCTTGACTTTTGAACTATAGTGCCGTGTTCTCTGAGATGTTCCGACTAGGTAAATAGGAAAACAGCAAGCAAAGCGGTTATAAAACTATATCTTAGAATTCAGAAAATTAAAATGCGACCCCTACTTACGATATGAAAAGTAGAAGATATTTAAAATACTATCTTACCTAGTACGACAAGTAAGTCATACCAAAATTAAACGTAGGGCCTCCCTTTCGAACCTTTATAGAATGTATTAGTCCTTTCCTAAAGATAATAGGTATATGCAGTTTTCCAGTTTGGAACTCACAAGAGGCAGTGAATATTTCACTGGTGAATCCAGTCAAGGCCCAGCATGTGTGTGCCATCACGCGACACCATACAGTTGTTTTGGGTAATAGCTTAGTATGATACCCTGATCCATACGCATCTGAATCGATTTAAGCATCATTCTTTCTCTCCTACATTGGTTGCGAGGATCGATTCTCTCAAACAATTTTACGGTTTCTTGGGATCTCCTTAAAATATGAGCAAGTCATTATACTCAGTCATACTGTAACAATCGTTTTAGCAGAAAAATACTGAAGATCACAGTAAATGGGCCACTATGTGAGCTGTCAATTATTTTTCTCAGTCCCGTTCCACTGTGTCGTTATCAGTAGTCAGTTTTGGGTCTTCGTTTAGTGTTTTATTCTGAGGCCGATGTACGACAATATTTTCTCATGGTTGTGCCGTTTAGCTTTGAGGCAGATACATTTCAGACCGTGACCGATGAACTCTGGCAATCATTTTATTTCTGGCCACGATGTACAACTTTCTGACCTCCTGAATCTAAGTCACGATAAACATGTTCCACCCTTTTTACCTACGCCTGAATATTCCACAAATCTGCTGATTTATCCGTGAGGGAAGCGTTTTTTACCATCTCGGACAGACCGCTGAATGAAGGGTAAGGTAACTCACTCGCATATGGCCTTGAATTGGCCCCACGCGACTTCTACTTGAGACGTCTGATATGTCCCAGTCATGATGAGACTGAGGAGATGATGGCCCTCATTTCGGCTTTAAACACTTAATAGAACGGGGGTTTTGGCCTTGGATATTTTTTTATTTTGATTTTGATTACGGCTTGATGCCACACTGTATTTTCAGTACAAGTATGGCATTTTCAGCATGGATATCGGTAGCCCAGATTTTGCAGGCCGACCATTGATATCGGGTGTGCGTCGACAGGGGATCGAACCCCGGACCATGTGCATGGTCGGCGAAGTTCCTAACCACTGTGCCACCGACGCACAGATGAGAAATTGAGAGGGAGTACACTGTGAATACTTATTCTCGAGGATGCAAGTCCTAATTATTCAGCAGACTGCAGGTGCTGGTGTAGCAATATGTCAGAGCAATTTGGTGCTTCCTGTTTTCCACCTACATGGGTTTGTAAACGATCAAATTGTAGGTGCCAAAGCCTACTTCAACGTCAGCACCCACTAAACTTGCCTTTCTCGGTTAGCCCTGATCAGCACACCACCTACCGACTGTGCGCTGATGGATGAAGTCTAAGTAGAAGGCTTATGCACTGTTGTGTGCCCTGATATGAATTATATTTATATAACAAGTGAAAAACCAAAACTACGTGGTAATACTGTACAACTTATCTGTTGACAGGCTCGAGTAGCAAGCTCAAGGAGTGTGCTTTATGATAGCACAACGGGAAAGCGAGCACGTACGAGCAGCCAAGCAGGAAAAGCAAAGATGAAGTAGCGCCGAAGTGCATGAATGCGTTCAAACAGAAGTTCAAATATTCAAGGTGCACTGCAAAACTATGGACTTATACTGTTCTGAAACCCTTAAAAGTGAGGGTTTCACTATGTAACGGTGCCGTTCTCTTTACGTTATGTGATGCGGTCTGCTAAGTATAAGTTCCCTTGGACGTAGAAACCAGATCTTATAGGAGCTTTGTGAACTGCTCAGATTTGCACCTTTCTCCAATTTCTGAAGAGGCCTACTTATGATGGATTAAACCGAGTGTTTATGCCTTCTAGTGCTGTGGAGTGAACCTTGTCTAAAATTTGCTTGGCTGAATTGAATCCCTCCTCGAGCCTAGCTTTTCGGTCAGACACTATGGTTTCCTCCGTTTTGTGAAAATAGGTGACCTGTCGGGTCGATCAGCTGTCTCAACTGGAAGTTCTGCTTCATGTAGAAGGTTTTCTTCCAAACCTCAGGGACGATTCACCTTCTGTATTGGTCATGTCAATCTTTTTGCGAGACTAAGTCACAACACCCAGTGGCGTCCTCTTCACCGTCTGGATCTGGTGGCGACTGCCTACTGACAACCTACGGAGTGCTTGAGGTTGGCTTTAAGCATTCATCCGCCGATAAGGAGAATTTAATATGCGTTTTCCTTATTTCTCCTTTTGGTAGCACTGATGCAATTATCAGTTTTCCGCTCTAGAGAGGAACCTTAATAAGTTAACTTAAATATTGGAAGTCAGCACTCAAAGCCAAATGGAGAATACTGTTGACTAATGATTCTGAGGAATTATATGCTCCAGCGGTTCACTACACCCTAGTAGGGTTGTGAAGACCCTACGACGGTAACAGCCAATGCTAAAATCTAAGAGTGGCACCTTTAGTAAAACTCTTACAATGGGAGCGATATTGGAGAGTTGCCCTTTGGTCTTCTGCCTATGCTGGCGTGACGTGTGTATTAGGATGACTCGGAACTTTGCCAGAAAAATTCCCTAATTGGAACAAACATGAGCACCATGAATAAAGAAGAGAGGGGTCATCAAAAAGAAACAAAAATTTCTTAAGGGATGTATTGTTAAGGAAAACACGTGCACTTTATGAAGTGGGAAAATGAGAAAAGTAATCTGCGGGCATTGAAAATATGCTCAATAAGCACAATGGACTTTTATTTCAAAAAATCGGGAGTGTTCGTCCTATCCTGCAAGACAGTTTTACAGGCACTATGAGAACTTCATGGTTCGTCCAAAAAGCGTTTTTCTTCATTTTTAGGAGCTTCTGTTGCCTTTGCAGTGGTTGTTTTTTCTCCGAGTGCTTGCCGATATTTTGTTGTCTGGACTTCCCCCACGATAGCTGGCTCGGGGCTCATTAGACCGCCAACTAAAAATGGCGGTTTTCGGCAGTCAATATTAATATACTCTTCATGGCCATTTATGAATTCAACGTAGAACTTCACAGTGAGTTTATTGACTCTACATGGTCCATGTTCCCACAAAAATGACCGCCATTGTATCACCAAGTACTCTGGAGTACTGTCGAATACGACAGTCAATATATAAGGATGTCTATGAGAACCTGGAAGGAGTAGAACAGGATGAACATGGGCGCAGCCATTAGGGCACCTGGAGTGGGAAAAGTGGTAAGAGAGACTTGGTTATTTCATTTTTTGAACTTTTGGTAACCTAAACACATGAGATCCTAATGCCTTGATTCCTTACTTATACCAGGGAAACAAAACCAACTAGTTGTGGTTTTGACGGTAGTTGAAATCCCCGGGTGCAACAAACCGAGTGACATACTGAAGACTTGAAGTCAATAAATTTTGGTCAAAATAGATAAAACAAAATCCACGACGGCTGTTTTTACCTTAACGGAAACCTTCTAAGTGGACGCAATGGTATTTATATATATATATATTCTTGTTAATCCAACAAAGTAGGTATGTTAGTCTCTGAATTGGAGTGGCGTGAGTGGAAATGAACTGTTGATTATACCATAGCAAGCCACCAAAAGTGAGGAAGTGTTTTACATTCTTTGGCTACAGAAAACTCGAAATCCCCTATACTTTAATGGTTCGAAAGACGTAATAACAGCTGTTGTCGAAATGTTTTCCTTGAAATCGGAATTTAGTTGCACGCACGAACCAAGCCTATTATTTTAGAAATATTCGTGCCAGATAGTATAACTACCAAGTAGTGTATATCTCGCAGTGGATGGAAATCTTGGATAGTTTTGCGTTCAGTAATCGGTAATCAACGGTGGGTTGGTAATGTTTGCTGCCTTCCTTTGGTACCATTTGAAGTGAGGATACTAATTGATGACCGAATAGTGCCAAGACTTGGCATATGGAGGAATTCATTTTCGGTCGATCGTAGCCGAGTGGGAGCTGATTGCAATCCCTTAAAGGTCACAGTTTCTCGTGAGGTTGCCATACGACGAATAGCATCGCTGGTTATGCATGGCAGATCAGTCTAATAGAAATCAAACTTCGGGCACTTGTCGACAGTCAGCTGAATAGTTGAATCAACTATCGTTTTCTTCTCAGCCGTCGGAGAGCGGTGACAAACGTAGATTATTCTTATAATCAACGGTCTAGTGGTTCTGCCTGTCAGCTGCCGCCAGCAAACGACCAGGATTAAGATGTTTTAACTAGGCAGATCGGTGCTCATAACAGGTGTTGTGACGATAGCAAGAAGGCGGATACACTGAATAGTTTCGGATTCAAATAGATATGCTTTCCAGCGGATGTTTCAATGGGTTTTCCATTCTAAGCTTGCAAGTTAAAAACAGGTTCTTTCTAGCAATATACCTGAGTCAACAAGGCAGCCTGTTCTGCTGATTAAAATCTTGAGTATATAGTGGGCAGCTGCCACCGTCTACTGTTGCAACCAACGCGTGCCAGTGTGGTCTCTGTATACTCAATAAAACCACAGGGTTTTTGGCAACATTTAGTTTCCTGGTTATAGATATTGTGATGCAACTACTAAAGTGCGTTTTTTTCACTACATCGTATAGAACTCGAAGGACCATCTGAGCTGCCACATTGAAATTGTTTTCTTAGAGAGTCAGGGGGATTGTGAGGGCCAGTTAATTTAAGAAGTCTTTTGATAGAGTTACATTACTCTGCTATTCCGGAGTCAATACCTGGAGATGGTGTCCATACTGAGCGAAATTCAATGGCCGCACACAGCATTATTTCAAGAATTCTGTCAGTCGACGTGACTAAGTCTTCAATGGCGACTCCTTGAAGTGTGACAAACATAGTCTGCGCTGGCTGTGACCACTCAGATATAAACAATTTTCTTAAGAGCCCCTCGTCCTGTTGGCGGATGACTTCATGCTTTGGTGAAACCATTTGTACAGTCAAATTATCCCTTAACTCGACATTGAAAAAGTGTTCATCATGACTCCGGAGATTTGAATGATCGTTCCTCTTCAAGACTACTTCTTTAAGAGCATCGCAAGGGTATCCACAGTTAGGATCAACGCCTGTGGAGCAACATACTTGTACGATTCCCGCGTTAGAGCATGTGTAACCACCGGGAATTATAAACGTGGGTTAGTTACCCCATGCTCATGAAATTCGGTTTCATATCACAGAAACCGTGTTTCTGCATTTTCTGGCCAAAAAGACATTACCTGAATGGAAATGCTAGTCAGTCGAAGCGTGTAACTTTTGGTGTCTTGTCATACGTCACATAGATAGTTTATGTATAAATATAGTAAAGATATAGAATGAACAAATAAAACATGCAACAAACTCACTGAAACTAAGTGAAGTTCGTGTGCTTCTCACCAGCTGAGAAGAAATTTCGACGGCTACACAAGATACACTGTATTATAACTCTAGCTTTTATCCTGTAATTCCCAAAGTAATTTTTCTACTGATACCAGAGACAAACAAAAACAACAGACCGATCTTCTAAAGTACGGGAGCTATTTTGAGATCACAAACCTTGAGTGATTATGTTTGTTTAACGAGCTATGGCGTGTGCATGAACCGCCGAAAGTAGCACTGCAAGGTGTCGAATGGTCAGCATGTTTGACCACGTACCTTCAGCTTAATAAACCGACTCAAGTAGTAGAGACCAGCAATCAGTGTTGAGAAGGAACACTTCAGTCCAATAATTTTGGGGATTCATTTACTACCACTGTGTTTTTGTGTTATCTGATGCAAGAATACTACATGGCGGAGTGAAGAACTTAGTTTTGAAATGAGGAAATTGAAGACCCTTGTGAAACAATGTCGGAAGTAAGATAGGAAGACAAAAGTAGCGCAGAACGAAAAACATACAAATAAAAACTACAATGTAGTGTTTATGCACTTTACCACAACTGCAGCTCATTTTCTCAAATAAACAGTCCGCTTCCAGGTACTACAATTATATTTCTAAATTTTTGGAAATGTCTGATCGCTAGATGTTTAATTTTCATTGGTGTAAAATATTTATGTTTCCCAATGAGTGGGAAACAAACGTTATTTCCAGTAGAGTTTCGTAATATAATGCTAGTAGTTTTTTCATACAACCGACTACTTTGCTGTAAGAACATCTTTCTCTTTTTTCACCCATTTGCTAATAAAAAGATATTACCATAGAGGCACGTTTGTATTTTTTTCATTCACATACTGTAGCATTTTGTCTGAATCTTGTCTGCTTATGTGTTTGCACTGCTGAATTCGGTTGTATTCACTATACCACATCAGGAAAATCTTTGAAGAGAAACCAAAAACAGTTAGACACGTGACTGACTTACTAATCACGCAACATACCTTTGATAACACGTATCCATCTTAAATACCTACTAACAAAGCAGCAGATATCTTTAGGCATTATTTATTTTCGCCACAGTAGTTTAGGTTGTTTGAGAAGTGCCTGACCGCCATTTGTATTTAATATTCATTTTACAAATGAAACCGAACTTGTGTATTTAGCAAAAACTGTTGTTACTGTAACTTTGCCATGGCGATAAACTACTTTAAGTTATATTGTGACATGTGCTACTGATAAGATTTATCAGTAGTATATATATATATAAAGAGATGTTCATCGGCATAAAAACATCAAATAGCAGGAAGATAGGTTTGATGTCAGAGAAAGCATATTATACATCGTTGTGGGGATACGTGAAGAGGAACACAATGAAACACAATATGAAGTAAGGCGAGAAGTAGCACAGCACGGAAGATCTGTACAAATGACGGCTTTCAGATAAGGTGTACGTAGTTTCGCTATACGGCGATACCAAATTCCAAGTCTCCTGTGGTTACGACATCATTTTCCATTATATTTAGTCTTGACAAAGTAACTTCATAACCTTTATTTTTGTCATTACCCAGAATACTAGCCTTATTGTTTTTTACTTCTACCCAACTAAGTTACTGACTTTTAGGGAACATGTGTTGCCATATTTATATCTCCAACTAATTTCCAACTTCTTTCCTTAACTCTGTAAATGCTCAAAAAAACTAAATAATACCTTTGATCTTTTTTACATTCTAATGTTCACCTATGAAGTTAAGGTGTGTGAATACGCTCTGACTGAATGTCAGATTCGTTTCGTATAATATGCAGCTAACGCAACAAAATGATATACTATCATGCGGCTCAGTTTGGTATTTTTGTTTTATTTCGATTCATCAAGGGAAAAAATTGTAAGAATCAATAGCTGAAGACTGTTGGCAACATGCCTCAAAATCTTCCATCATAGAGCTGGAGTATTTTCCTCTTAGATTCTGAAACTGCGTGTTATTATCCACTGAATAATTCTTTCTCCTGTACGTCTTTGTCCATTCCAGTTTCCTCACATTCCTTCTCTTCAACTTTTCTGTGAGCTTCTCTGGAGTGTGGCAACTTGAAATGATACACTTTATACAATGCTATAATTTGTTAAGTCAATCTTGATATGGCTTCCTTATCTTTTTTGACAAAATAATCTTGCTTCAACTAATGTTGGAAAGATTTTTAAGGTAAATTAGTCTGAATACAAGCTTCCATATTTTTGCGTCTATTCAAACCATTAAATTATTTATTTCATACTATTCTGTGTTTCTGGCAATAGATTTGTGATTAAAATAACTCAACATGACTGAACAAAGCTGTAGCACAAATTCCCGAATTCACTGAGTATTGGCATCTTCAAGACTAATGGTATCGATTTCGGAAATATGATGTGACAGAACTTGGGATTAAGGAGAGTGGACAAAAATGTACTCGGTCATCATCTTTTTGGGAAACATTGGCATTATAATGCATATTATTTGTTGGTTTGCTTTCCGTTCATTCATGTTTTTCCGGTATATTCTAGTTTCCATCTCTTCATAAATGTCTCATTTTGTAATATATTAGATTGACAGAATCTGAACCAGTAGATTTTGAGATTTTATGATGAATCATCCAGTAAAATATGATTTATTATTTAACTGAACGATCAACCTATATAATTTACCATATTTTACGACATTTTCCTCACAGTAAAACACAGGAATTTTCTAACCTGAAACTGTCATCATAATTGGACTACTATTAGTTACTTTCCATTGTTTAATATGTAACAGATTACTCGAATATTTGTTCCAGTAATCTTTTATATGTATACCATCTATCATATTTATTACAAAAATTGATCCTATCAGCTGAATTTGGAAATTTTAAAAAATTGAGAATAACAGTACCAACTAAACTTCTGGTGGCATGTATCTCTCCTTGTTTCTTTTAGTTTAATTGAGAACAGTGAATTCATTTACTGTAAATAGATGAAACACTGATAAAGTTTTGCTGCTATTAAAGGAGATTTGTTCAAGTTTAAGTATCACTGAAGAAAATAAGCCTCCTCGCACTTTAGTACGACTACAGCATATAATGTTTTCAGACAATATAAATCCATTCTATTTTTCCGTGGAGATTAGCACCTCACTTTGATTAAGACCCGATATATATATATATATATATATATAATGAGAGACAGATCCCAAGGACTCAGGCAATAAGTAAGATTAGTTTCAAAAAAATAAATGATTGGTAGATCAGAATATAAACAGAGATATAAGTCAAAGTAAAGTTTTGCAGAGCAGTAAGTCACTGCGTAGCCACAACGAAAGAGCATAAACCAAACAATGAAACTAAACTGCATATGGTATAATAATTTAAAGCAAATCAGGGGACTTGTTTAAAACTTCAAAGATGATGAAAAGCAAATATTTTTAGGCCACTGGACGTGACGTTAAGTGGTGTCAATAAGATTATCCAACACGAGGATTCAAGCCAGCTGGTTACACCACATTTTGTGACGCTATGGACTTCAGTCATTAGTGATACAATGTGGTCTGTAATTTTTTTCTGACCAAATCCTATTTCAGTCACCATAGTTTTTAGGGGAAAGGATAGGTTTGACATACGTGACATATGTCCTAGGGATTTCACTTAATGAAGGTTTATAACCACATCGATTGATCTACCTTCCTTACCCAATAATATACGTCAAATTTGAAAATTACTGTTTTAAGAAAGGTACCTATTCTCAAAAACTTATAAGCTTTCATACAGGCCAACCTAAAGAATAGCGAGCACGGAGTGCTAATGCACCAATGACCTTCAACGCATACCTTTCTTTGGATTACAGAAACTACTATTATTACAGAGCTAGAGTGTAAACCGTGCATGAATTGACGTGTAAATTTTATCCTGACCTCACGTTTTGGACAGTGAGTCAACAGCACGTTAGGGTGTCTAATTATTATCATTAGTATTTTTCCTACAGATAAATAAGAGGAAGGAGAGTGTGGCGTTGTTCATAAAGATGAAACTATTTTGATAGCTATGAAACTTGAAAACTGATACCCATCATTGTAAGTGGGAAGCAGTTTTCAGTTACGTCAGAGCAAAATGTCGTCTTTAATGTGTTTCATTATTATTATGTCAATTTCTATCGTAAAAACAGCATTTTGATGGGAGAATATACAGCAGACCCTGTACTCCAAAGAATGGTATGAGTTCAATGACATCGGTGAGTTCACACACCCTGGTCACTATTCTTTATACTCTCTACTTTCACAGACTAAATTTCACAGCTTTGAATTAAAACAAAACTAACAGCTGCAGGAAAACGATGAGAGCTGACAAATTTCAGACAGCGTGCAGTGTAAAGATGTCTTTTCAATAAATCAACTTTCCAAAATTTCCTGTTAATAATATCCAGAATTCAAGATAGTTTCTGTATTTATCACAAATGATGACCACTTGAATAAGATAGAAATTTACAGTCAAAGTTATTATTATTAAAGCATCCCATAGATTATGCAGTAGAAGAAATCCCTTGGTCATTCTGTAACTCCTTGTCCATAATAAGTCTAAATGTATTTTAAAAATCCTCCCTTTTTCTCTCAATGTTCCCCTGTCGATTTGATTTAAACTTGCTAACTTATTTGTCAACACCGGAAAGTGGTGCATCACTCTAGTGCTTTAAGCGAATATTTCATTGTGATATTTTTAATCCTGTTTCAATAGTTAATATTAGCAATGGTAATAATAGGGATAACTCACATTTAATTACAAAATTTCATGCAGATATGCATAAAGTATATTAATTATTAATACTTTCCTTGTAGATATCATTACTTTTCTCCATTACATTTTATTGGTAATTTGTTTACAAATTAATTATTTAAAAGTATTAAGCACAAATTATACTATCACCAATCTCAGAAACTTCATTAGGTTTACGAACTCTGATATTTGGACCTAGCATATCATGAACCCATTCTTCCCATGGGACAATTATCTGTTTAGGTGGAACGAGTATACGTGCTGGTTTATGTGGATCTTTCGGATACCATATCAATGATTGTGCAGCATTACAATGTGGTGGGAATGTTGCAGCAATTGGCAATTTATATGATTTATCTGGATCCATCATAATAACTCCACTATCCTGTACATCATAAATTTTCCGTACTCGGCTACCTAATGGCATAAAAGGATCAACTTTCATGTGTAAATCATACTCCCACCGTATCTTTTTCAGTACAGTAATTTCATCTTTACATGAAAACTTTTTACCATATTTGATAGCTACTAACCAAATTAAAAATTTCTGTTGTCTGTTAATTTCAGTTAAGCGTACACCACCGGAAAAAGGCAGTTCCCAGACGACAGATGGATGAAAATAATCCTTTACGTGTAAATTTAGTGTTAATTTCCTCACAGGACCTTTTTTAATATTATACAAACTTTGATTAACGCTGTAAAATGGATATTGTCGTCCATCACTATCATTTATTAATCTTCTCAGACCACTTTTTAATGGATGAAATTCCCAAAGTGATTTACCAACTCCGTCATAATCATTAGCTAAATACATGTAGTCACATGCTTGAACAAGACCGATAGTCCAATCACGATCAGTTGTACATGTGGGTATTTCTATTTCAACCTTACAATAAAATGTTTGAGTTTTGTAGTAAAGCATAGACTCAGTCTCTTCGACTTCTGTGCCTGTTGTATCATCATAGTAAGCTCGAATCCCTTTGATGCGAAATTTGTCTATTGTCAATTTGTTCATCTAATGGTCTGAACATAGATTCAATTCTCTCCCTACGACTAGTTTGTACAGAATAAAAGTTAGTTTTTAATAATTATATAGAATAATAAATTCCAGGTAGATTCCATATATTTGAAGATCAGTATATTTGACTTCAAAATAAACATCCAGTTAACTGATTGGCACTTCAAGGAATCAT
The DNA here is from genome assembly GCA_944472155.2 of Trichobilharzia szidati. Lineage (NCBI taxonomy): Eukaryota > Metazoa > Platyhelminthes > Trematoda > Strigeidida > Schistosomatidae > Trichobilharzia > Trichobilharzia szidati. Next base: position 143,347,533 of record OX235271.1, read on the forward strand.
CAACAGGCTTAAGTATACAGGCACTCTTATTTTACCATTGAGCATTAGCCTGACAATTTTAAATAATTGAATATCGATTTTTCTATGTGCATCAAGGCTAAGAAGAATAAAGTCATTATTGTAAAACAATAACTGTAAACTTACTTGTTGGAACAGCTTTACACAGAAATTTGTAAGTTACTGGAGATTTTGTATTTAAAACAAGCAAGAACTGTGGAAAAAAAGCAGAATTTATTCAATCCATAGATTTCAGTTGGACTTGTGAGCTGAATACTCTAGAAACATTGTTATCAATACAACTTTTCAAAAATGTTAAATACATATAAACATATGAACATTGTGACAACAGATATAAATTTCAATAAATATACGATCTATTAATCGTAAGTGATGATCTGTTAACGTCATTATTAAGTGAAAAATATTCATCATGGATAAGACTTTCATTTCTCTGGTTTTTCTAGCCAGAAAATGGTAGAATTTATTGTAATCGTCTTACTTTCGAACACTGGTCCTGTGGATATAATCTTATTGACTATTACTACCTATAACTTACTGTTTGCCAATTTATGACTGTCAAGCACATCGAGTGGATATATCTGCTGCAGTTAATCATTGCATTACATTATCAACTCCGAACTGGCGAAATCTGTCTTAACCTATTTTGTTTTCGAAAACTAACTCTGTGGATATAAATTTCCAATTTGTGACTGTTAAACACGTTGAGCGGATACCTATGACTAACTATTATATATATATATATATATATATATATATATATATATATATATATATATATAGTTATATTCGGTAATCGCATTTGACAGTGACATTTTTGCTACTGTTGTTGTCATCGTCTCTACCTTTCCTGTTGTGATTCTTTTTTGCAGTATTTCTTATTTTCCTGACTCTAAAGGGAGCAACCCAAAAATTCGCTCCTCTGTAACTTACATCCCTATGTCACAACTCCCTATCATGATGTCACCAATGGCAACGAAGGCCCTGATACAATGGGAAGCGATCTCGTTCAGGATAATTACCGCCAGATTCAACTCAAAAGGAAGGAAGAGAGCTCATTATGGGTAGAGAGGCACTTAGAGAGATGAGTGAAAATGGTGAACTCTTCACCGACTTCTGTGCCTTCAATGAACTAGTGATTGGTGACAGGGTATACAAACACAAGGATATCCACAAGGCTACATGGGTATTACCAGACGGGCGAACCAAAACCCAAATTGACTTAATCTCAAGGAAGTGGAGATGCAGCTTACTGGACACAAAAGTAAGAAGAGGAGCACACGTATGCTCAGACCACAATCTTGTGCAAGGAACATTCAAGAAAACAGGTAGACTACAAGCCAAATTCAATACTCAAAAACTGAAAGATAAGGCCACAGAGGACATCTTCACTGCAATCATAAGGAAAAAGGCGAAGACACAAATCAACACTAACGAAGAGACCGGCGTTGAAAATCACTAGGACAATCTGAAAGAGGTGTGGAATCAAACCTGCATGGAAGTCCTAGGTAGAAAGAAGAGACAGGACAAACAGTGGCTCACTACGGACACATGGAGACTAATAGAAGAGAGAAGGATGGTGAAACAAAAGATTATCCAATGCATCGACGAGTAACAAAAACAGGAATTGAATGCAAATTACAATACACTGAACAAAAGAGTAAAGAAGAGTGCCACGGAAGACAAAAGAAAATATTACGAAGCTATGGCAAGTGAAGCAGAACAAGCTACAAGCAAAGGAGATCTCGCAACGCTCTACCAAACAACTAGGTTCCTATCGAGGAAGCAATCAACATAAATTAAGCCAGTGAAGAGTGACAATGTAAAGTCAATCACGAAAGAGATGGAGCAAAGGAAACACTGGGCTGAACACTTCAAAAGACTTCTTAGTCGACCGCCACCTACAATGCGACCAATAATACCAACAGCGGAAACATAACCACTAGTGGATACCAAACCTCCGAAGAAAGCAGAAATCCTGGAGGCAATCAGGATGCTAAAAACTGGAAAAGCAACAGGACCAACCGGAATCCCAACAGAGGCATTGAAAATGGGTCCCGAGATATCAGCGGACTTGATGACGCCACTACTGGAGGTGTAGAAAGAGGGTAAGGTACCCGAGGATTGGAAGATAGGCTACTTATTCAAGCTGCCAAAGAAAGGGGACTTAAGTCAATACAAGAACTGGCGCGGAATTATGCTCCTGTCTATCCCAAGCAAAATACTAAGCCGTATCATCCTAGTAGAATCAGATACGCCCTGGATGAAAAACTTCGACCGGAACAGGCTGTATTCAAGAGAAACAAGTGATGCATCGCCCAAACCACGACACTATGTATCATCATTGAACAGAGTTTGTAATGGCAGTCAGCTGTCTACCTCAACTTCATCGATTTTGAAAAGGCCTTCGACAGCGTCGATTGAGAGGTGTTTTGGAAACTACTTTGCTGCTACGGGATGCCACCAACAATTATACACCTCATCCAACGGTTGTGTCCTATCTTTGATGCTTCTTCTGACAACTTGTTGCTTTTCGCTTGCATATCTTCCAGTTTGTGGGAAATCATGGATTGATGTCAGGTTTCTTTAACTAACTACCCTTACAACTTTTCCTAACTAGTCATATTTCAGCTAATACTACTCCTTGAAGAAGGTAGTGGCTTGGTATGCCAATTACATTTATAAGCTTTTTGTCGGTGAAACGAATTTCCAATCTTGATCATTAAGAAAAGGTGAACGGTTTTGAACTCAGAGACAAACAAATATTCTAGTTTCGTCATTCTTTCAATGTATCGGTTACAACTTACAGAAATACCAAGAGCATGAACTCAGTTATAATAAGCAAGAAACTTACTAAATGTTGTCAGGAATTTGCATAAAGATATACAAACTTAATCATATTGTCTTAGAAGTGAATAGCTGATAATTAGAAATTATTCCTACTCTGTGTAATCCATAGTTTGCTCATTTTGAAGAAAATTCAGTTTCTGCTTCAAAACACTGATATATAGTTAGAATTCAACAGAATTATACCTTTCAACCCATGATTACTAAAACGTTTATGAGTTTCACAACCGAAAGGTATGAACGATCTACGAGTAACTCTTGGGGAATTGTAAAGTGCTTCCAAATGCAAACAGTAAATTTCTCAAGAAACAAAGTGTAATTCAGGTGAGATGAAGAACAGGACTATAGGAAATGAGGAGTGTATTCTACAATCCCTACTGAATTGTTTACGATCCATAATCTGGAATATTGTGTCATTTCCAGACAACTAGAATGTAGAGTGCTTTCAACGAAGTGCACACATCTTCATAAAAGGTTCGAGATGAAATTTCACCATAGTTCCCTATGGAAATGAAAATTATTCATATCACAATATGTGATCTGCCTGATAACATAATGATAGTCAAGGGAGCAAGCGTAAATGCATGATGCTATATATACACTTAATTGACTGAGATAATCAGTTGAATATCACTCACGTCAACCAATAACCATATCGAAATGATCTAAACACATGATGACTATTTCTCTCGTTTGAAGCCGAGCACATCAGCGGTCTACCTGGTATAACTTAACTCAGAAAGTCAACTCAACCCAAAGGATGATATACTAACAGTGTATTAATGAACGACAACAATATGAAGATTAGGTCTGCTCCACTCATGTGTTTTCTTAATCATCAAGTATTGGTTTTGTAGGGATTTTGTTTGATTGCGTGGAGGATTTCATCATGAGCTGACATCAGTTAGAGAACCATTGGAAAACCTGCAGGGAGTACTGTACAGCTGTTTCATCAGTCTAGTTTGGGACTCTTCAGCACTACACACCCATCACCAGGGTTCGAATCCGAGGGCCTTCTGGTCACAAGGCGAGCTCGTAGACCACTAAGCCACTGGGACCCGATCCAATGGCCAGCCCATGAATTCTAACTTCTGCCAAATCACGACATAGCGCGACCATTTCGCAATGTCTTCTTCGATGAGTTACTGCCTCATCTTCAACCTGCTGTACCTTACTGGTCACGACTTCCCACTAGAACCCCAGGTTAACTGCCTGAATAGGGCCAGTCGCTAGTGAGCATCAGATTAATTTTCAAGTATTGGTTTTTTTGTAGGGATTTTGTTTGATTGCATGGAGGATTTCATCATGAGCTGACATCAGTTAGAGGACCACTGGAAAACCTGGGAGTAATTCTTAATTAAACTTATATTCTTAAAGCTTGCATTTTAATGCCTTTAGTGAACTCATTCGGGAAGCCTACGCTTCACCAGAGAATTTAAAGCAATCACTGACTTTGCAGATATATTTTTTTTAATGCAATCATGTTGAAAACTTGATTATACATTGATAATTATTGTCACAAGTCTAGATGGAAGATAGGTGATTATTCTAAGAACCACCTCATATAATGTGAACTATGAGAGCTTATTAATCGGGTGCCTTCTCTGGTAAGAACTGAAACTGACATAGGCTAAATGCATTAAATCATTGAGATATGTATACTGAGTTGATATTCGACGATTTATAACTAAATTGAGAACAAAATTATCCTTTATTAAGCTAATGCTCACTCAGATATCAAATACCTACATCTTGTATTCCCACAAATGCATTTGATGTGGATCAAGCAGACAAATAACGACTTTATTGAGATCAAAAATGACTTTTAAAACTGACAGAATTGATATAAACATTTCACATAAGCATTAATTATGTGTTGCATACATTTATCAAATTAATGATAGAAGCATTGAGATCAAATAGTGGAAGAGAAGAGAGAAAAAAACACCAATAAGAATGAACTCTTGTGCGTTTTTCTACAGAAGGTAGAAAGATGCATTCACATATTTTTAAACTAATTAAATAATATCTACATATAACACAAAAAATAATGTGTGTAGACATAAGCATTAACATTGAGATGTCATTAACATTATGGACATCTTTTTCACAGTATTTCCATTTCATATTGAAAATAAGCACATTCTACATTGAAATCATGAACACAGATAATAAATTGTTTAAATGAAAGTCCATTGAACATTGAACAAGCAAAAACAAAAACAAAACAAAAAACTACTGAAAAGTATTCTGGACATATTGCATACATATTTCAAAGAATAATAAAGAATGCAAAAGAAGACATAAATGACATAACTAAAAGTGTACAATGAAAACCTAAATCACTAAGAAGAAAAAATCAACATCACAGCTATTCCCCGGCCTTTAAAGCCGCGATAAATTCTTCTAGTTTCTCCTGTATGTGTCTTGTTCGATCTGTCATTAAAATAATAATGATAATGATAGGATTAGTGGGCACAGTATAAAATAGAGAAAATGAATATACAGAATAATAAGTTTTACGTGAAAAAAATGCAAAACGAGTGTTATTAAAAAAGTTCCCAAGAATCAGGAAAAAGTGTTTTTCAATGTTATTTGACAGATGATAACAAAGAATCTAGTACCCATGTTTAGTTCTGCTCCGAACACATCAACTAGACATACCTACAAAGACAGGGAGTGGTTGCGTTTCAACTTAGACTCATGATTCGGTAAGCCTAGGCTGACGAAATCTCATTACGGATACAAAATGCTCGTTAGCCATATGCCAACTTACGCCATCTCTAACGTAGACGTCATATCTGACTGTCGACCAAAGGATGTGTATACTGCTCAGCAGTTCGCTTCGTCCTGTTTTATGTCCGTGAGACATGGCCATTGGAAGTGATATATCTTTCATCATAGGTTCTATACCCCGCGTGAAGTGGTATAATAGGGTGAGCAATACTGAGGTTAAGCGTCGAGTGCTAAGTAAGGAGGAGAAATAAATAGACGAGGCTGTGAAGTTACATCGATTGAGATGGTTAGGACATGTGTTACGTATGCTTAGCCATCGCCTTACTCGACAGGCATTGTTAGCTGACATAGGATCACGTTGGAAAAGAGTCAGTGGTGGTCAAAACAAAACATGGCTTCATCAGTCAATGAAACCAAAAACAGTTTAGGCCAGCCATGTAGGAAGGTGTAGACTTCTTGGTTGTGGTCCTCAGGATGTTAAAAGCCAACAACTGGAGACTATTGGTGATATGGCTCAAAGTCGTTCTCAGTGGTGCAGATCCGCTCTTTCTGATTAATCATACCCGATAAAACTACATTGTTCTTCAATGATATTATTCCTTTTCCCTCACAGTTCTGTTTATTATGTCCCTTTTGAATCTCTCATTACTCTCTTCTCTTGCTTTGTATGCTGCATGGAAAGTGACAACTCGAACAGCTGCATATCTGTGCAAAGTTATTGTGTTGAAATCAGCCAGTTAGTCAGTCTAGGGTATAAAACATCGACGTTTATAACAATGGGCTCTAGGCTGGAGTCTTGGCGGGAACATATCCTAAGAATCTGTATGCAACCAAAGTCCGACAGATCCGACCTCAATTGGTTGGTAATCACTGAGAATAACTAAATTGTCCCCATTACGTAATATCGATTAAAATGTTAATTTCACAAAAAAGAATATTACTTTAGTAGATGCATATATCGAGACATCAGGAAGTGCAATTAGTACATCTTGGTCCTTAAAGAAGCATATCTTCTAATTTTTACTAGTAAAAACAATTTTCAGAATATTTGTTAGCCGCTATATTTAATACATAAGAGGTAACAGTTTCCTTTGCCTTTAAAGATAAAACGTAGTAACTTTCAGTTAATACATATCCAGGGGAATATATATATTCTGTTATACTTAACGAATTAACTCCATAATGGATAAGATTTTATTTTGATAAATCAGACAGTGTTGTTCAGTTATATTAACTACATAGGTCAAACTAGTAGGCCAGGGGTAGTCAGATTGTCAGAACATAAGAATTTAGCCAAGGGAAGAATGGTTGACCCTGAAAAGATAAGTAATTTAGAAAAAAGCTCAGCTATTGCACTTCACGCATTAACAAACAACCACATAATAGGGTGGGAGAGGGTTAAAATTCTAAAAAGTAATATAGGTAGGTGGAGAGAGAGGTTGATTACGGAATACTTGTTCATTGAGTCTACACCCAACACATAAAACAGAAATGACTCAATGCAAATACCAGAAATATGGAAGATATTATTACCTCCGGTCAAATCAGAAGAGGATAATAAATAATCTTGAAATTCCATTTCAATTCAAGCATATTACAACATTCTAAGAAGTAACTTATTATGACTATAAAAACACTCGTTTTATTTCCCATCTAATTTCAACTGATCAATAACACTCGTATCATTACCACCAGTCAAATCAGGGGAGGATAATAAATAATCATAAAATTCTATTTCAATTCAAACACATCAAAACATTCTAACAATTAACTTATTATGATTGTAGAAACACTCGTCTTTTTTCCCATCTAATTGTAATACATCAATAACACTCGTATTATTATTTCTGAATGTACATTATATCATATTGAATTTTATTCCAATATCTAATCGATTCCACACATGTATATAAATGAAGGAAAAAAGTTGTGTGAGTAACTTGATATGATTATGAGCAATAGTTTGTGCTCAAAACGTCATCAGTTAATATTAGTGTACAACACTGTGTGATTTATCAAAATAAAACCTTATCCATAATGGAATTATACTCTACCACAGTGCCCAAGTTTTATACTTATATTAACGAATTAAGTTTATATAGTATACAAACAATATTATCTATCCATGATTGCTTATTGTCCTTTCACTATAATAAATCGCATCGCAAATATTCCCAACTATGTATACTTGTAAATAAGCCCGCTTCTTTAGAATACATTACTGTAATTACTGTTTAACTTCCTACTACTTTCATTTGAGCAAATCAGTAATATTAATAAATGAGTACAGCAGTAATTCGAATGAATAATCATTGTAAGAGGACAGATAATCCTTTATACAATCTTTCACTGTTGTTCTCAGACGTGCAGGTAAGTTTAACCTGCCCACAGCTGACATACTCGAAAAATATGTATACTCCAACGGTTAGAAACTCTTCACAGCGTCAATTATTGGTGAGAACATACTTTGACTTCCTATCATCCCATAAATTTTGTAAAGTGTCACCAAACTAGATTTAATTTTCCTTCCCAAAAAAGCTGCCATTCAGAGATGATACTTACTCATGCATATATACAATAGTAATCAATTGTATGAGAAAAGAAATTTTCGCTCAGTATGCATACAATAATTCTCCAAGTTACGATAAAACTTATACAACAGATAATTTAAATTCCAGTTAGCCACATTATAAACGCTACCAAAAGATAAATAACTGTAGTTATTTTAAACACATATATATTTCCTGGTTGATTTGAATAGTTAAAAACTATTTGTAGTATGTGTCAAGTTGTATTCATGCAAACTATTGATTTTTTAGAAAAAAAATAAAACTGCAATCAATACTCAAATACTCACTTAGATCCTCAGCCAATTGTACACGTCTGCCAGTGATTAACTTCTTTAAGCGAAGAGGATCATTGGATATTTCATTCAAAACATGTTTCACATGATGTTCTAAACGTCTTGCTGTTAGGAAAAATAATTTGAGTAAAGTATATAAACGGTGAAGCTAAAGTATATAGTAGTAATAATCATACACTCGGCAACTAGTACTTTAAGTAAACAGGTTGTGGCTGAATTTACATTCCAATTGGTTGAATCTTAGCAAACCAAACAATGAAATGGTTGTGGCTTACTTATTAGTTTTAAATTTAAATTTTATTATAGCTTGATTTCACACAGTATTTTGGTACAAGTATTGAATTTTCAGCATGTGATATCGGTAGCCCAAATTTAGCAGGCGAATCACTGATATCAGGTGTGCTTCGGCAGGGGATCGAACCCCGGACCATGTGCACGGTCGGCGAGCGTTATAAACTCTGTGCCTAGCCATCGCCTCCCTCGACGAGCATTGTTAGCTGACATAGGACCACGTTGGAAAAGTGAGTGGTGGTCAAACCAAACCATGGACTCATCAGTCAATGAAATCCACACCAGTTAGTTTGAGCCAGCCACGTAGAGAGGTGTAGACTTCCTGGTTGTGGTCTTCAGGATGCTAAAAACCGATGGCTGGAGACTACTGTTGATATGGCTCAAAATCGTTCTCAATAGCGCAGATGCATCCACTCCTTGTGATTTATAATACCCAATAGAACTTTATTGTTCTCCGATATTACTATTCTTTTTGCCTTATATCTCTGTTTACTGTCTCTATTTTGCATTTCTTCTACTTTCTTCATTTGCTTTATGTGCTACATGGAGTGTGGCAACTCGAACTGCTGCACATCGGTGCAAAGTTGTATGTTGAAACCAGTCAGTCAGTCAACCGTTGTGCCACCGACGCACACACAGTTGTCAACGTAGTGTAATTCACTTGCCATAGGCACTTGACTGCGTGAGCCTAATTTCGACTCTTATTTCACACTTAGCAAAGTTTAGGTAAAAGTGAACATACAGTGTGACCGATCCAATAATAAATACATTTCACAAACTAGTTCCACACTACTGTATTTAGATTCTCAGTAGCATCACGTAAACCCCTGTGTTTTAATAACACTTCGATTTATCACATTCAGGTTTTGAAACTTGAAGTACCAATCATCTAAAAGTTAGCTAACATGTAGAAGAATAACTGAACTGAAAACAGACTCGTCGAACCTTATCGTGAATCCCAAAGCTATTCATGAGTGATTAATGAAAATTTAATTGATTTCAGGGTAGACTGTGTCACGAACTTGCACAGATTAGAGTAAACCAGGCAGTATTGAACAGCTGTTCTGTTTCACTTCAAGACTCTATCTATAAAAAACTAAAGCTCAGCGGGGAAGCAAGTCCAAAACCACCAAGTCACCAAGAGGGAATGTTACTAGGAAAACCCTTAGTGAGGATCAAGTACCACTCATTTATGATTTAGCATCACGGCTGTCCGATGTCATCTGTCAGCGAGTTACTCCCATATTAAAGTTAACTCATATGCATAAAATTATTTTAAATCTAGAAACATTTCCACACCTCGAAGGGCAGCATAGATGGATTTCCACCTTACATTCATTCATATAATAAAGTTTCAATTTATAGTACCATAAAACTTGACTGCTGGAATTTTATTTTACAAATATTCTATAAATAAGAACTTAGTATAACAAATAACTCGATCGAGAGGTGATTTCGAAACTACTTCTCTGCTACGGGGTGCCACCGATAATTATACATCTCATCCAACAGCTGTACGACAATGCTGCATGCCAAGTAATCCACAACGGGAAACTTACGGAATCCTTCGAAGTGAGGACAGGAGTAAGACAAGGCTGCCTACTATCGCTAATGATTATCCTGATTGCAGTAGATTGGATAATGCGACAAACAGCGGGTAATGAGGAAACAGGCATAAAATGGACTCACACAAAAAACTTGGAGGATCTGGACTTCGCCAATGATATATGTCTGATTTCCCACAAACTGGAAGATATGCAAGCGAAAAGCAACAAGTTGGAAGAAGAAGCATCAAAGATAGGACTTCAGATGAACATAGATAAAACAGAGGTGATGAAAATTCCTGGGCAACACCATCAACAGCAACAACAACAACTGACAACAATCAGCATAAATGGGAGGAACCTGAAAGAAACAACCTCCTTTACCTACCTGGGAAGCATCGTTTCAACTACAGGCGGAACTGACGAGGATATCAAAGCAAGAGTCGGAAAAGCAAGACAAGCTTTCAGTACTCTCAAGTCTGTGCGAGGGTCAACAACACTCAGCATGAAAATGAAAATAAGATCCGGATTTTCAACTCCAATGTGAAGTAAGTGCTACTATTCGGATCAGAGACTTGGCGCGTCATAAAGAGCACCTCAAACAATCTACAGACCTTCATTAACAGTTGTCTTCGCTCAATACTCAAGATCAGATGGCCGGCCAGAATACATCAGCAACAGAGATCTCTGGGAGCGAACCGACCAGGAACCGATTGTGAAACAAATAAGCAGAAAGAAATGGAGGTGGATTGGCCATACTCTGAGGAAACCATCAAGTGACATCACTAGACAAGCCATTGCTCGAGTGGAACCCGAAAGGGAAGCGGCGAGTTGGTCGTCAGTGCAAGGGTGACTTGGAGGAGGTCATGTGAAGAGGAGATGAAAGCGGACTTGGACCCAGGTGAAGACTCTCGCAGAGAACCGAACGCAGTGGAGACGCACGGCTGAAGCCCTATGTTCCTCGAGCAATTAAAGGATACAACATTAATAATAATAACAGATAACTCCTACAGACTAACGGTGAAATAAACGCAGATGGGTATCAAGGTTCCAAGAAAAAGAACTTAATGCTTCGCATCCATTAAGTTGACAAACAGCCTAGTTTCCTATTACCCAAGTTTGGTTAAGATACATATTCTTCAGAATGTGGAAAAGAGATAAATATGCCACTTTCACTTCTGATACCTTAGCAGCACGAACTGTTTTATGTAGTACATAATGAGGCATTTACTATATGAAGGCTTAATACATCATACAGTTAACCAAAAACTGAAATGAAAAGCGTATCAAAATGGTCTGTGAAAATTCAAACATTTATGTAAGAAGAAAATGACTCATTGCAACTGTAACTGTAACGGGGTGTTTGAAATCCACAACACCCTGATACACACTGTTCAGAAGTAACAACACAGTAGAGAATGTCGTGCGTCTATTCCTTCGTTTGGTGAAGACTGAATTCTATCAGTCAATTTAGGAATGCAGTCACGAGACTAGATGGCTCACCATCGCGGTGCACTCTGAATTGATGTCATATAGTTGGAAGTAATAAGCTGAAAGCCCTGGACCTACATTTCGAGCCTATTGCCACTCATCAGCAAGGTGTATCTGCAACTTTGAAGGAACTCATCTCCCCTCTGAGATTCGAATCTGCATCCCCATTGATATGCTTCTGCTGAGAGAATCTGTTAAATGCAGTTGAAAAAGTCGCTTCGTATTAAGACACTACTAAAATATAAAAAATAATCCAAGGTTGTTTTGATAAAAAAAAGTGATATAAGCTAAAAAATCTAGCCAATTCCAAATGGTTATTGGTCAAAAAATTATTTCTATTATACTAAGATTAAAAGTAAAAAAATGTACCTTCATCATTCATTATTTGTTGTCTAAGTGCATTACTAGTTGCATCTATCATACGAATTAATCGAGAGAAAAATATCACTTCACGACAATCTGGGAATTCAGATGATAAAATAGCCTTATCTGCACTGTATTGTTCAACAACATTCGAATTTCGTTCAGTCATATCAGAGGAATACATATTTGAATTAGTTTTATCAAATGAAGAGGTATTTAAAAAGCCATGTTGATAATAGTAAAAGCCTTTACGACATTCTTGACAAGTGTACAGTGATCGTTCAAGATACAAACGTCTCACTAAAGGCTCCCAGATTTCATTAATCTATAAGTAAAAAAAATTCAAAGGTAAAGAATAACGAAGAGACTCCGAGAGTTGTTGACATTTACATAAATATTTTAAAAAATAAATAATTTGAATAAAGTTTAATTTATAGATTTGTGGAACAGTGTTTTAAAACGTAGATTTGGCTAACCGGCTTACATACTTAGCTTCCATCTAACAGCCCTGGCTTACACAAAAACCACTTGCAATTCTATGCAGTTGACTATAAGCCACACTTATTATACGAAGAGCTAGTGGTACTACTTGACTGCCTAAACCTAGGTAAATAAACAAGGGTTCGAACCCGTGACCCACTGGTTGAAAGTCTAAAACCAAGACCAATGAACCACAACACTCCATTAAACCACACCTACTGCCAGAAAGATTGTTCAAACTTTTGTAAAAGGTGAAGATATAAAGCAGGTAATTTGGCTATTAAGACTTAAATAGCTTGATCACTGAACTACAACTCAACCTAGTAAGATGGCACAGTAAAAACACACGAATATGTAAATGATTAATATTTAAATACATGTATAGTATATGTATTGTATATAATTACTACAGTTATTTCTTAAGTATATTCTGTGTAGTTAAAGAAGCGAAAATCAGATGTATATAAACAACGTGGAGTTACAGAATCGTGTAACTTCAACAGGCCAACAACAACAGCAAAGGAAAGTAAAATAAATAAAGATAAATTAGGGCTTAACAATTTAAATAAAAATAAAATGTACATGAATCTACTACACTGGACTATATGTTCAGCTTTATCCCAACCAACTACAAAACAAAATGAAGGATTAAAAGAGTTGCAGCAATGATGTATTGTTAATCATTGTCTGTATACTTAACAGTTTAGTGATCAAAAGGTTGGCTGAAAAAAAATATTTCTCAACGTAAAGCTGACGCAGTCCACTTATGAACACATTCATCAAAACTTCAATCAAACCACCCAAAAGCAGTTTTCTGGCACAATAACCTGTCATATGAAAATGATTGCTTACTAGAGACCTTGGGAAAATCAGGTAGATTTCAGTCCGAACAGGGGTGCATTGATCATATTTTAACGCTTTGACAGGTTCGAGAACACAGACATACTTACCAGTGACTAACACTTTCTATATTTACAACGTGACGGAGGCGTTTGAACCCGCTGGTCAAAATGTACTGTGGAGAAGTATGTAATGACTAAAGGTTTCTAACTTCACTAAAACACTCACCATTTTATCTGTCACAGGCACTTTACGAGCTTGTAAATTGCGTCTAACAGTTGTCAGATCGTCCGGTGTAATATGCGCAGTCGGTTTCTATAAATGAAAAGTAAAAGAGTACACCATTTTTTTTTTCGAAACTCAAGTGACCGTGAAAAAACAAGAGAACAGAATAATTTGAAATAAAGCATAATTTGATTTTATGAATATAATTTTGAATAAGTCCAAACATTTTGTATTTCTACTGAGTGATATTCGTTCATGTACAAGTTTATCCCAGAGCAGGAACTTATGACACACAGGTAATAACAGGTAAACAAACCATGTATTAGAATAAACCCATATGCATGAAATAAGAAAGCTGAGATATATGATTATTATGGATTTTATACTAGGTAACTAAATACAGCGGTAGAATGCTCGCCAACCGTGCAAGTGGTCCGGGGCTCGACTCCCAGTCATCGCACTCCTAAACGTCGCTAAGCCAGTAATAAGACTGGTAAAGAGAAAAGGTTGGGCACGAGGCTAACAACCCTATCCCGTAAAAATAATCACCACTTCTACCGAAACTTCAAGCCTCTAGCTTGAAGCCCTATGTTCCACTGGGGACGTAAAGGAATTAAAACAAAACTAAACATAGCTCGGACAAAAATGTCTGCATATCTCATGTGAAAATCAAATCAAGATTCAATAGGAATTCAAACCAATCATATTGGGAAAAATGATACAGTAAGTTAAACGTACTGGAAGTGAGATGAGTAAATTTTCAATTTCTTTAGCAGTTTGCAGACGAGCTTGTTCTTCTGGAGTACGCCTTTTCCAATGGGTCCACTGTTCCAACCATCCTGGACCAAAATTTGCAGCGATTGACTGGTTCACTTTAAAAATATAAAATATAACATGTCAGCAATAATTAACAGGTGGGAAAAAAGATGAAAAAATGAACATGAGTGTTGAAGGGATATAAAAATTTATTTTTTCTGAGTGTTGTCAAACGCACATCTAATTAACAAATCGAAAGTTTTTTGTGAGGAATGTCATCGTAGCGAACGAGATAGAGATCACACTTTTTTATATTCCTTTACGCTCCCAGTGGAACATAGGGCTTCAAGCTAGAGTCCTGAGGTTTCTGTAGCAGTGGTGTTTATTTTTACTGGATGCGGTTGCTAGCCTCATGCCCAACCTTCTCTCTTTATCAGTCTTATTACTGGCTTAGCAAGGTTTAGGAGTGCGCCGACCGGGGATCGAACCCCGAACCACATTCGTGGTCAGCGAGCATTCTACCGCTGTGCCAACGACGCGCATAGAGATCACATACAAAAAAATAACCTGACAATGAACCCCAATGGAAGAGATAATAAATGTGTCTGAAAAAGATATATATTACGCTGTTACCTAATAGCCGGATGACTAGGCTACTTCATCTAGAATAACCCAAGTACTATACGCAGTTGTGCATTACAAAGTTTCAACGGAAACTAACTGTGCAAGATAATCTCCCAATATCACTCGTAATAATTACGTGACCAACTGCCTCTGTTATCTGATTTCCAAACGATGGTCTATGAATTTTAATTCTGTCCAAATATTTAACCATGTATACTCTCAAGCAAATGATGTCATTCACAGCCTAGTGTGCAAGCCTGTACATCTTAAGCGATTTAGAGTGTTGTTTCATTCGTTTCTATTTGAAGAGTACCTCATGAATCTAAACAGAAAATAAGTCAATGAAAAACTCTCTTAAATATACGAAAATCACTACAAACATCTGACGTTAGGTGACATTAGGGCAAAGTTGAACGCACCAACCACATGATAAAGAAGATTTTTGCGAACAAAATACATTTAATAGTGAAAATAATGAATTAAAAAGCATGCAACTGTTACACAGGATATCTTTCCTTGAGGTGTGACAAAAGCACCTTCCATTTTTTGGACTGAAGTTTCAACAGAGTAATTTGACAACATTTTTACGCACATAATTACCTAAGTCTTCTAATCATAACAATAACCCTAGTCTTTTCTTAACCTAACCCTAACGTGAAAATATCTATAAACTAACCCAAGTCAAACTCGAACCAACCCATATTTTGCCCCGATTAGATTAACCTAACCCTAACCTGTCCCTAGCCTAAACCTTAGCGTAATGTTTCCCAAACCTAACCTGGAACTTGGCAGATATCCCATTTAGTAATATAACACTTCATTAAGCATATTTTATTTATGATTACGATGTTATTTACCAGGTTTCACTAACTTGCTCACTGAGCGTTTCAAAGTCATTGATTGGTGCGGTCGCACTCCTCAGGTACTTACTTACTGGTGCTTAAAGAAGTTTAACTTGGCCATGAAAAATGAAATTGTACAGATCAACGGATAATAAAGAATCTCATGAAATTTACCGTCTTTTAGTCTATCCTTAACTGCTTGCTCAAAAAGATCCACTGCCGCAGTCCACTGAGCTTTAGTATGCACAGTATGATCATCTAATGCATTGGATTGTATAACACGCTAAAAATGTAGGCAAAATAAAATCCACACCATCAGTAACTTAAACAAAGCATTTTTCCAAATATACCTCTATTAATATAACTGAGATTACAACAGTTTCACCAGAAATTCCACAGACTGTAGTCTTTAAGATAGGGACGTTTTCAACGAAATACGTTTTCGGGAAGCCCACATCCTCCAATGGAAAATTAAATGTGACGGGTATATTAATGTCAAATTAGTATACAATGAACTAGGTAAATAAATTATCAGAAAATCTACACTTTAGCTCCAGACAACGGCCTCCATTTACAGAGTTGATTCATGATGCTGAGACATCTGCTGAGGTTTTTCTGCAGTAGACAGTTAAAGACTTACTAGATGCTTCTCAGATGATTCAGCGAACGACCGCCTTGAATAAAAGTTAACCATTAACCTGTAAGTATCTAGGTGTTGTGCTCAATATGTTAATAGAAAGGTTTAATAATAAAAAAGATGTTGCGCAAATACATTACACCATTCAGACAAATTACGTCTTCTTATTGCTTTATCTAAAAAAGGTTTCGAAAATTTAAAAATTCCACCTGAATCGTTTCTCGATACAACTATCATGTATTTCACTCACAAGCAAACTAAATATCAAACTACATTTTCTTCCTAAGTAAAACTTGCGAAACAGTTTAAGGCATGCGCGTTAAGTAATGGTTATATGCAATATGGAATAATAAAAGTCTAAATGACTGTGCTTCAAAATAATAATCAATATTTCCAAATCCAATTCAAATAAGAATGAAACTACCAAAAATACAAGCAAACCTACTAATCTAGATTCTGCTTTAGGATCCCAATCGTGACGTTTTCTAGTCTCTTGATGTACAGCTTCTTTTAATGGATCAAATAGTGGATCATGACCTGGTGCATTTTGTACTGTTTTCAATTTACTATCCAATTGATTATATAGTGTCAACCAACCAGCTTTTATTGAATCCTTTGGTAGATCATTTTCAACCCATTCACGAAGCCATATATCAATGTTTGTTTGAAATGTTCTACAGTAAAGTACAAAGATACGAACTGAAAATGACTCCCCTGAAATTTTGAATACAAATTATATTTCTGACAAATAATAATTAGCTTCCAAATATTTGGGGGAGATATTCAAATGTTACATGATTTTATGAAAAACAAAAGTAAATCTTTACAATTCTCTTTTCGAAGGTGCTGCCTTCAACGAACTGCACTGATACAGTGATGCTATCCTCTACTTATTTGGAATACTGCTAGCTCACCTGGTGAATAACGGAACCACCTCTATCATGAAATCTGCTGACAAGTGCAAAGTTGGTCTGATAAACAACTGGAAATGTCACAATTATGGTGTACTTACCGGTGACTTTGAAGTTTTATAGACTTTCGATTACTTTATGAATCATTCACTTATAATTATTGTTGTTCATTCTGCATCTCTTATGTTTCACTTCAGCACCTGTATAAAAATGCTACTTACCTTCCACAATTAACGCAATCATTTATAATTCCCGCGTGAAATTGACATCCCGTAGTTTTTCCAATTACAGTTTGGATTTGACGCTATATCTTATGACGTATTCGGTCGAAATCAGATCTCAAAAATTATCTATTAACCAGTATTCAATCTATTTCTAGATTAACAAATCATATTATGTATTCTATAAGTTCTAATTAGTGTACATATGTCCATGCCTGTAAAAATGGCTGGTTTCTGTTCCAGAAATAAAAATTTATCATTATTATCAGCGGTTCGTTTGCATGAAAACTAGTAAGTAAATATATTATAAGTAGCCAATAATTGAAGGTCAAAGGTGAATGTGTCAAATAAAACTCCTGTCTAATAAAATACGCAACATTTTATGCTGAAAACTGACAAATTCGACAAACAACAGCAAGCAATTCTTATTTACAAAAGTTGAGACTGTGAACCAACAGATCACCGGTTCGATTAGAGAGCAACTGGTAACGAATCTAAATTAGATAACAGAAGGCTTCAAAAAAAGTACATGTGTGGTCCATTGTATAAACCACAAATCTCTATGTAGTCACTGAATTGCATTGGTCATATAATTATGCAGAAACGGTTGGAGGATTTCATAATGAGCTGACATCAGTTAGAGAACCACTGGAAAACCAGCAGGGAGTACTGGACAGCTGTTTCGTCAGCCTAGTTTGGGACTCTTCAGCACCACACACCCACTGCCAGGGTTCGAATCCAGGACCTTCTGGTCACAAGGCGAGCTCATATACCATCAAGTCACTGGGACCCGATCCAACGGCCAGCCAATGAATTCTAACTTCTACCAATTCACGATATAGCGCAACGTTTTCTTCGATGAGTTACTGCCTCACCTTCAGCCTGCTTCCCACTAGGACCTCAGGTAACAGCCTGAATAGGGCCAGTCGCTAATGAGTATCAGATCAACTTTCAAGAATTGGTTTTGTATGGATTTTTTTATTGGTTGCAGGATTTCATCACGAGCTGACATCAGCAGAATCATTTCTGATAAGGAAGTCAGGATATTTCGGTAAAGATTGATTGTCTTTGTAAACTAAGAAAATAAGCTGAAGCAATAGGCTAAACGTCTTAATGACCTTAAGGTAATTCTGTTCCTTAAAACTCAAAGACGCATTATTCAAGGCTCATAGCACCACTTTTAGATTAGATAAGTTTGTTTCAAATAATACTTTTAGTTGAAAAAAGTTTTCTATAGTTTGGTTTGTAAGGATTAGTTATGTTTTACGAGTTGATCACAGACTGATATCGGTTAGAGAACCATTGAATTGGTAGAAGTTAGAATTCATGAGCCATTGAATCGGGTCCCAGTGGCTGAATGGTATACGAGCTTGCCTTGTAACCGGAAGGTCCTGGGTTCAAATCCCAGTGGGTGGGTACTGCCGATGATTCCCAAACTAGGATGAAACAGCAGCTGTCCAGTACTCCCTGGTTTTCAATGGTTCTCTAACCGATATCAGTCTGTGATCAACTCGTGAAAAAAGTTTTACTTATTGGTTAAAGTTGATAAAGTCTCAGGCTGATAAATCATAGGCCACTAGACTGAATCCTACCGAAACATAAATTTTCATTTCACCTTTCGTCACTATCTATTATTATATCTTAACAGGCATGTAAGCTTTAAAAACGCGGTAGTACGCCACAGATTCCTTTCAACAAATCCACATTGTATAAAAACCAAAACACATAAAACATTTTCATCACAGCATTAAAATACAAACCAATTACCCAAGATTATCAATATGTTGTGAAGGTTCAATTATTTTAGTGAATATATGGTCTTTCAATTTATTCCATAATTCTGAGCGGATACTTTTTTCCCAAACTGTTGAACTGATACCGTTTAGCGAGATTAAATCATCTAAAATGTTGTTACGCGCTTTTTCAAATAATTCTTCACGATCCATTTCACGTAAATGAGGGAAAGAATTTTTCCATTCAGTTTCAAGATTATACCGGATAGCTAGAAATTTCATTGAAAAAAAAAGAGAGCAATTCAAGGGAATGAAAATATCAAAATTTAATAGGGTCAAATGTTCTTAAAAATCTATCTCTACAGGTGGCCTTTCTGATCATGAATCTCTTCAACATTTATGACAAACAATTAAGATGTTTTTCAAACGACTAGTCTGCATATTCTCAAGGACAAATCACAAGTAATGTGCCTAGTGGTAACAACACTGAACTTAGTTTTATGTTTTTTTTCAGGGATACCTTTAACTCGCTGTATATTATTCATATGAACAATGATCAAGATTTGACCGAATAGTTCCAAAATAATTGGGCGCCGAGTGAGAAGTAGACATATGTAAAATTATTTGTAACATTTCACAGAAATTAAAATAAGTAATTTCAGATGAAATTATGAAAGCATTGGAACTGTGTCTACGCTCCAAGTTATTTACATTTAGAGGGATTCTTGGCCGTCAAACAGAAGGTAATGCTACGGAGTGAGTTAATACAACTGAATAGGTCAGACTAGTAGGTCGGGGGTAGTCAGATTATCAGAACATAAGAATTTGGCTAAGGGAATAATGGTTGACCCCAAGAAAATAAATAATTTAGAAAAAAGCTCAGCTATTGCACTTCACGCATTAACAAACAACCACATAATAGGGTGGGAGAGGGTTAAAATTCTAAAGAGTAACATAGGTAGGTAGAAAGAGAAGTTGGTTACGGAATCCTTGTTCATTGAGTCTACACCCAACACATAAAACAGAAATGACTCAATGCAAATACCAGAAATATGGAAGATATTATTACCAACAGTCAAATCAGAGGAGGATAATAAATAATCTTAAAATTCTATTTCCATTCGAGCACATTACAACATTCTAAGAAGTAATTTATTATGACTATAAAAACACTCGTTTTATTTCCCATCTAATTTCAATTGATCAATAACACTCGTATCATTACCACCAGTCAAATCAGGGGAGGATAATAAATAATCATAAAATTCTATTTCAATTCAAACACATCAAAATATTCTAACAAGTAACTTATTATGATTGTAGAAACACTCGTCTTTTTTCCAATCTAATTGTAATGCATTAATAACACTCGTATTATTATTTCTGAATGTACATTATCTCATATTGAATTTTATCCCAATATCTAATCGATTCCACACATGTATATAAATGAAGGAAAGAAGTTGTGTAACTTGATATGATTATGAACAATAGTTTATGCTCGAAACGTCATCTGTCTGTCTGTCTGTCTGGATTCAACATAGAACTTGGCACCAAAGTGCAGCAGTTCGAGTTGCCACGTTCCAAATAGCACACAAAGCTAGACAAGAAAATGAGTGAAGAGAATCAATAGAGTTTTGACAAGTATAAGAGTGAAACAGAATGAGTAATGGTAGAAAGGAATATGTAAGATAACAGAGACTGAATACATCTGCGCCATTGACAACGATTTTGAGCCATGTCACCTATTGTCTCCAGCCATTGATTCTTAGAGTCCCGAGGGCCCCAACCCGGAAGTCTGCATCTCCCTACCTGACTCAGTTTAGCTGTCAAGGAGTTCATGGACTGATGCCATGTTTTTGTTTGGCCACCACTTACTCTTTTCCAACCTGAACCTGTATCAGCTAGTAATGCCCGTCGGGGGAGACGATGGTTAGGCATACGCAGCACGTGACCTAACCATCTCAATCTATGCAACTTTATAGCCTCTTCGAGTGATTTTCCCTCTTTGCCCAACACTCTACGCCTAACGTCAACATTACTTACCTTATTATACCACCTAACGCGAGAAAGAGATCGTAAACATCTGTGGTCAAAAACAGACAATCTCTTCATGTCTTCCGCTCTCAATGGCCACGTCTCACCGCCATAGAGAAGGACGGAGCGAACTGATGAGCAGTATACACGTCCCTTGGTTGACAGTCGGATGTCACGCCTACGCCAGAGACGGTGTAAGTTAGCGAAAGCAGCCCTAGCTTTCTGGATCCGTGCTGTGATTTCGTCACCAATCAATCCGTTGGTGCTGATACAACTTCCTAAATAGGTGAAGTGGTCAACATGTTCTATCACTTCACTCCCTATCACTAAGCTAGGAGTTGACGTAGTCCAGTCCTGTAGCAGCATCTTACATTTCACAGGGGCGAATCGCATGCCAAACATACGAAGATTGCTGCTCAAGGTGTTCAGAAGACTCTGCATTTTGTCAGCGTCCTCCCCTAACAGGACTATGTCGTCTGCGTATTCTAAGTCTATAAGACTATTCCCTGGTAACAAGTCGATTCCGAAGTCGTTACGTTCGGTTAAGGATACTTCCATTAGCATATCTATGATGAAGTTAAACAGAAAAGGGGAAAGTGGACATCCTTGACGGACACCACTGGTTGTTATCAATTCAGATGACAATTCCCCATAAGCCCTTACACAGCTACGTGAGTTTGAGTAGAGTGCCTTGATTAGTGCAATGTACTTTCTTGGCACTCCCTTCATAGTCAAACATTGCCATAGAACCTCTCGATCCACGGAGTCGAAGGCCGCCTTCAAGTCAAGAAATATGGCAATTGTTGGACGCCTAAAAGTGTGCCTATGTTCTAGGATCTGTCGGAGAGTGAAGATATGATCTATGCACCCTCTACCTGGCCTAAAGCCCGCTTGATTTTCCCTCGTTTGTTCCTCCCGAGTTCGGTTTAGTCTGTTCATGATTACTGAGCCTAGGATTTTAGAGACTATGTTCGTTAGGCTGATTCCTCTATGATTATCACATGAGGACTTATCTCCCTTCTTGAATACTGGTATGATAAGTGACTTACCCCAGTCTGATGGAACCGTCTCTGATTCCCAGACGTTACCTTGTACCTTAGTTAAACTATATACTAGCATGTCACCCCCATATTTAAACACCTCCGGAATAATTCCGTCGGGTCCTGCCGCTTTGCCTCGTTTCAAATTACAGATAGCTTTTGTGACCTCACTTACAGACGGCGGGCCAGTGTCTATGTCCCATTCGGGTGTGTGCTGGATGGCGGAGAGGCTCAGTGTGGCTGTAGGCAAGTTAAACTGTTCCTCGAAGTGTTCTTTCCAGCGTTCAAGGCGTCTATCCTGAGAGCTAATTAAGGAGCCATTTTTCTCACAAATAGTCTCACTTATGATTTGCCTTCTCCCACCCGTTTCCCTGATGAGTCTAAAGAGTTGCCTAGTGTTGCCTATCGCCGATGCTTTTTCCATCTCCTTCGCCTTTGCCAACCACCACTGTTCACGGTCCTCGAAACGTCATCAGTTAATATTAGTGTACAACACTGTGTGATTTATCAAAATAAAATCTTATCCACAATGGAGTTATGCTCTACTACATTGCCCAAGTTTTATAGTTATATGAATCCTAAAAGATTGAACACGTGTGAAGATGTGATGTTAGCTGATACATGACAAGTCCTGATTAATAAATAAAAATGGATATGTATCATAAAAACAAAGAATTCAGCGAAGAAAATTCTCTTGACGACGATTTCATTTTCATATCTGTACAATCGTATAGAATTACAACAGACACTAACAGTCAGTTATGTATCATTAATAAACCATACTTGGTCTAAATTCCCGATTGTCTATAGCTTTTTATGGAGAGGACAACAAACGATTTACAATTGTTACCGCATATACATGTATATTTTTCCTACTTAGTTATCTACGACCATGAACTTTAGTCGAACGTAATCACTAAAAATCTGATGCAAAAGTACACACTTTTTTATTTTTTATTTATTTTGATTACAGCTTGATGCCACACCGTATTTTCAGTACAAGTATGGAATTTTCAGCATGGATATCGGTTGCCCAAATTCAGGCATACCATAGATATCGGGTGTGCGCCGGCAGGGGATCGAACCCCGGACCATGTGCATGGTCGGCGAGAGTCCTAACCACTGTGCCACCGACGCACTTTACAGTGTTTAACAAAAGTAGACTAATATTTGTAGGTCTGAGGTCAAATTTTGATCACAGTTCATGCAATATATGTCCAAACCAAGTTCACTTTTAACAATTTGAAAAAATTTGGGCATTAGGTAAATGATATTCATTATAATAAAGGTTTTTGTATTTCCCAATAAATGAAAAACAAAACGATATTGTTTTTACTGACGTTTGGCAATTGAATGATAATAGCTTTATCAAAGTATTATTAAACCGAAATTTACAAAATCTCAGCATATATATATAACGATGATCAAGTTAGTAAACTTTATGCTGATATCATAACAGATGTACAATTACCTTTGATATTTGGTTTAGTGATCTTCATTGTTATTTTGACTTTCAATATGTCCTTTTAACTTGACCTAAGTCTATTTTCTCACCCCTCAACTCTTTGTTATATATATGCAGAGATTTTGTAAATTCCGGTTTAATAATACTTTGATAAAGCTATTAGCAGCATTAAATAGCGAAACGTCAGTAAAGACAATATCGTTTTGTTTTTCATTTATTGGGAAATACAAAAACCTTTATTACAGTTCATGCAATTTTGTATATTACATTTTGATGCCTGTTCATGACTCCTATGGTTGGACAAAGCTTCTAAAGACAAGATGTGTTCCCTGTGTATATACCATTGTTATTTTATTTGTGATTAATTCCCCTGAAGAAGTTCGGACCACTTTGCCGAACGAAAGGTTGGAATTACTCATTTCAATTTTGCTGAGATTTTACGAATATAATTTTTACATGTGTCGATGTACACAAGTTATGCCATTCAGTGAGAGATAGTATTGCCAAATCATTTTAGGTAATATCAAACAACGCTTAAAATTAAAACCAGTGAGCACCAGACTATTGCTTTCTCGTATCTTTTATTTTATAAAGTAATGAGAAACTCTGATTGACACTATATAATTACAGAAGAGAAACAATAATCCTCTTTGTGTTCATTGACACTCAACAATAAAATATATCTGTAGATAATAGGGATCTATCGTTCTTTGAAAGATTAGAACGAAAAGCAAATATTTTTGCAGTTACAGACATTATTGGCAAACTATGTAGGCTGCAATAGATTTCCCAAAGGACTGCGTATTATTATTATTATTGTTCCCTTGGGTTCCTAGTGGAACATAGGGCTTCAACTGCACGTCTCCACTTGTTTCTGTCTTCTGCTGTACTTTTCACCTGCATCCATGTTAGTCCATACTGTTTCAACTCCTCTTCACACGATCTCCTCCATGTCACCCTTGGACGTCCCACTCACCGCTTCCCTTTCGGGTTCCACTCGAGCTATGGCCTGACGCGCGATGTCACCCAGCGGCCTCCTCAGCGAGTGTCCAATCCATCTCCACTTTCTCCTGCATATTTGTTGAGCGATTGGTTCTTGATTTGTTTCTTCCCATAGTTTCTTGTTGGTGATTCTTCCCGGCCATCTGATCTTGAGTATAGAACGAAGACAGTTGTTGATAAAGGTCTGCAACAGGCTGTTGGAAATATTCTTTGTGACCCGCCAAGTTTCTGATCCATATAGAGGCACTGACTGACTTGACGTTTGTATTGAAAATCCGAATTTTGTTGTTGATGCTGAGTGACGAAGATTTCCAGATTGGTTTCAGGTTGATGAATGTGTTTCTCGCTTTCCCGATTCTCGATTTGACATCCTCGTCCACTCCTCCTGTAGTTGAGACAATGCTCCCTAGACAAGTGAGTGAATGAAGTAACCTCTTTCAAATCCCTTCCGTTGATGGTGATTGGCGCTGGATGTTGCTGCTGTTGTTGTTGGTTGGTTGGTTATTTTCATAACCGCGTGAAAGACACTAAATGTATTGCCTTCAACCGCTTATAGTCAAGTCACGAAATATACCATTTACTCACTGGGAAAAAGTTTTTATTCAGCTTGGAATTAAACAAACTGTATGACGACGGTTTCTTATACTTGTGGTCAAATTAAAATCTTAAAGCATAGAACTCGGTTAACAACTAGGACTACAAAGGTTACCATTAGCTACTTTCGGTTCTTAATCAATGTAAAGAGAGTCTTATCAAGTTTATTTATGAGATCTCTTATCTGGGAATTTGAATTCATGTATCACCAATTCGCCTAAATAGTTAGCCAGAATTAAGGTGGTTTGAACTAATTCTATTCTGGGCCAAGTCAGACTGAGTACATCGCTGATCAGTTCTCCTCAAAATGAGTTAAATAGCCGTCCGGTGTTTAGATCGCTTCGATCTGACTGCTAGTTCCTACTGGTTTACATAAGCGGTTTCCAACTACTCATATCAATCAGTAGTATATATTATTATGCATAATTTTATTTTCCGTACAGCATATGATTTCGCGCGTCACAAGTCTTTGTAACGGTTCAAATATGTACCACATTTGATTTCTTCTAGTTGCCGATAAGTATATTGATTATTAAAAAGCACGTGTATAGTGCTGAAAATCAATAGAAAATATACGTTTGAGCTAAATTGAATGTTCTAAAGCTTACGCTGAACACTCATTGTACACTGTATGAACTATCATAAATATTTAAGTAAATGAGTTTGATTAAACAGAAACACTTTCCATTATCAAACGTTGTGTTGTATCACATTAAATTATTATGAATAATAAGGACATATAGTGATATAATAAGCTTTGAGAAGTTTCAGTGTGAAATAGGAAGGTTATATCCGCTAAATTAGTGTGAATAAACGGAAAAATAATCATGTAATAATTGGCTTCAAAATGATGAATATTTGTAGTTTAGTATGTACAATATACAATCCTGTTACAATAACATTCTATTCACTCTTTCCCATGAGGATGGATAGGAGTTAGACATAGTGGTTATCTTATGAGCATTTATGTCAATTTATTAACATTCAGTCCTTTGACTTTCTCTTTATTCCTCCTGTTAGTTTTTAAATATCTATTTCGAATATTTTTATTATTTATTTTTTTGGTTACAGCTTGATGCCACACCGTATTTTCAGTACAAGTATGGCATTTTCAGCATGGATATCGGCAGCCCAAATTTTCCAGGCCGACCATAGTTATCGGGTGTGCGTCGGCAGGGGATCGAACCCCGGACCATGTGCACGGTCGGCGAGAGTCCTAACCACTGTGCCACCGACAAGAACTATGTTCTCAGTGACTGGTTCGTTTGTTTCCATCCATTGTCATGATCGTCTTCCATTTGATTACTATTATTATTGTTCCCTTGGGTTCCTATTGGAACATAGGGCTTCAACTACACGTCTCCACTTGCTTCTGTCTTCTGCTGTGCTTTCCACCTGCATCCATGTTAGTCCATACTGTTTCAACTCCTCTTCACACGATCTCCTCCATGTCACCCTTGGACGTCCCACTCACCGCTTCCCTTTCGGGTTCCACTCGAGCCATGGCCTGACGCGCGATGTCACCCAACGGCTTCCTCAGCGAGTGTCCAATCCATCTCCACTTTCTCCTGCATATTTGTTGGGCGATTGGTTCTTGTTTCGTTTGTTTGTTGCCATAGTTTCTTGTTGGTGATTCTTTCCGGCCATCTGATCTTCAGTATAGAACGAAGGCAGCTGTTGATAAAGGTCTACAACCTGTTGGAAATATTCTTTGTGACCCGCCAAGTTTCTGATTAGTTAGTTGTTACAACTTAATGATGATGACGACTAAAATGTCATCGGTTTTCAACATACTTAGGTCTTCAAATTTACTGATATTTCCTGACGACCGTGATATCTAGGGGAATTTCTAATCAATATGTTTTGTAAAGGTTATCAGAAACATCGTAATTCAACTCTTGAGTATCTTCTCTCAATCCAAACGTCCTTTTATAATGATAAAATGTATTCTCTAAATCTCAGTGGAGCTGTGGCTCATCGGGTTTAGACACTTAAACTTTTAACCATCTTGTAGCAGATTCGAATTCCCTCGCCCTTATGTATTTCAGGTCTGTGGATTTAGAAAGTGCCGCTAAACCTTATGCAAAAGTTGTGTCTCAACCTTGGGAGCGTGTAAATGCATGTTTTGATTGAATAACATTTCATTTTAATTGGGAGAAATACTTAATTTATTTATAAACCATAAAGATGAATCTTAACTACGTTATGAGACGTATCAATGGTCACCATGGAAACTGGATATTGAAAATTATGACATCCAAGAATATCCATACCATTTCTGAAAACAGATAAAATAGCGTTAGCTACGTTTACTTCAATCAATATGAATAGAGCTGAATAGTGTCAACAATGGTACTTTTCGACAAATAACAATCCAATAACTTTTTTTAATTATTATAGCTTGATTCCACACCGTATTTTTTGGTACAGGTATAGAATTTTCAGTATGTGATATCGGTAGCCCAATTTTAGCAGGCCGGCCGTAGATGTCAGGTTTGCGTCGGTAGGGGATCAAACCCCGGACTATGTGCATGGTTGGCGAGAGTCCTAACCACTGTGCCGCCAATGAGAAGAGCAGACAATAATATCTTTGACTTTTTCAACATATGTAACAAAAATCTCAAAGTAGTGGAAACATAACTACTCACTAATTATACATCAGTTTATCAAGATAAAGCTGAAAATATTTTGCAAAACCTCTGTCAACTAATTTAACTTGATGGAGTACCAACCTCATACCAAAGTGTGCTCGAGCACTAGTAATTACACTGCTCGCAAGCAAAAAGGCATATCTTTTGTAACGACTTAAACAGGTGAACTACTGTGCAACACAAACTAAGAAGTAATGAACTTTGAAAACTGTTCACCCTCAACAGATATTCGATATCTAATCACAGAGATTTATCATACGACTTAATGAGTCTGACTAAAATCAATTTCTTTATCAAAACAATGAATTATTCATAAACAAATGAAATATCGCATGGAGGATTTCATCATGAGCTCACATCAGTTAGAGAACCACTGGAAAACAAGCTGGGAGTACTGGACAGCTGTTTCGTCCTATTTTGGGGCTCTTCATCAGTACGCACCCGCCGTGATTCGAACCCAGGACCTTCTGGTTGCAAAGCGAGCTCGTAGACCATTGAGCCACTGGGACCTGATCCAATGGTCCCTAAAATCCTGCTCCAAATCCTCCATGCAATCAAACAAAATTCCTACAAAACCAATACTTGAAAATGAAAAATCTTTATAGAAAACCAAATAATTATCATTCTACCGTACAAATAGTATACTTTATGCAAAACTATTTTTACTCACCTCTGTAAGTATCAGCTTGTTGTTCTACTGAATCTCTTACCATTTTCCAAAATCTTTCTGATACAGCCTTACTAAGATTGGCTGTTGTCATCTGAGACATACGCAGTGTCCCCTCTTTGAATAAACGAGAATGACGGAAGAAATTCTCTTCATATTCTTTAATGCTTTCTATACTTTCGTCTTTTTTACCTGAACAACACAAGATGAACAGTGTTGATATTGAGAGATAAAAAAGAAAGCAGAAAACATACCCTTTCCAGTAACTACAGCAAAGTAGCCGAGTGCTTTCATTGGGAATAATTTCCCTTCTAATATCTGTCTGATCTAGTAAAGAGGAAATAAAACTGGAATATGAAATAATAACTCACTCGATCAGGATTATGCATATTGGATTCGGCCAGGTCTACTTTTGTTAAAACAAATATTGTCCGTTTGCCTGATGGATCTACAGAAGAGACTAAATCTGTCACATTGCTACGCTCTGCATCGATACTTCCATCTTGTGTAGTGAACAGACAGGGAAAGATAGACAAAGCGAAAAGATTATGTACAAGAATAAAGCAGAGTAAATAATTCTAAGTCATCTTCAGTGGTGTCTTATATAAGTTTCATAATGAAAACAGTGTCTTAATTAGATTGTTAAGGTCAGAGGAGATTAATTTAGTGCGACGAAACCAATCAGTATTATTTCTTAGTTGAGTTGCAAATTGAAATGCTTTTCAAGTGTTGGTTTGTAGGGATTTGATTGGTCACAGGATTTTCATTATGAGCTGACATTAGTAAGAGAACCATTGGAAAACCTGGGAGTACTGGACAGCTGTTTCGTCAGCCTAGTTTGAAACTGTTCATCAGTACGCACCCACCGGGACTCGAACCCAGGACCTTCTGGTTGCAAGGCGAGCTCATATACCATTTAGCCACTGGGACCCGATCCAATGGCCCATGAATTCTAACTTCTGCCAATTCACGACATAGCACGACCCCTAGCCAATATCTTCGCCGAGTATTTGTCCTCACACCCGACCTGCTGCACCCTACTGGTCATGAAATGCTTTTCATCTGTTTGATTTAGAATGTTCGATTATCACTCCACGTGCTTATACTCTAAATACGACTGAAGCTAATACACGAATTCGAACACAGTGAGCTATATTTTGTCACTTGTCATCTAAATAAAAGCGCACAGAACACACGCGTCGGTTCAGCCACTTTTTGCTCAAGCATAACATGAAGGTATAACAGGAAATCATGCAGCATAAATAAATGAAAAACCTACATAAAGTAACTTTAAAGTTTGCATGGAGGCTAAATGATGAGGAAGAAACTCACCTTGGACACACAATATTATTGCATTTGGATTATTCATATACTGTCGTGCAACATCCTGTATAGTTTCACGGGTACCTGATTGCATGCCAGCAGTCACAGTAGATATGATCCCAGGCAAATCGACAAGAACCATTCTCTGAAGTCCTGGACCTTTTACATTCAGTGAGATTACTTCAGTGCTGATTGTTTTTCCACCGCTAACAAGAGCTTTCATACGCATCTGCAGAACGAAATCAATCACAATTTATGTCGTACAAATTGTGTATTCAAAATTCACATAAGTGGTGGATAGTAAATAATTAACAGGTTTCAGTAAAAACACCATTACTGCATTGAAATTTATAAATATAAATAACACGTTATACAAATTATTAGTTAGTGAATAAAGAAGCACCTACTTTCAATAAGCAAAATGTAACCAGTCATAAGATATACAGAATATTATTGAGAACAGAAAACAGTTAAATCTGCAAGGAAATAATCTTTACAGGACAATAAGTATAAGTGAGTCTGACAGTGTGCACACTGAGAGAAAATTGTATTAATTCTTCAGGTTATTGAAGTAAAAACCATGTAAACAAAACTTTTATCAGCTTTGGATGACTTCTCATTTATGGGGCAGATTGCCCTTTAGACATCACTTGCTTATTCGACTGAGTATAAAACAGTTTGCCAAGCGCATTGTTTCCCGCCCTGATTTGTCATGACCGGGTGGTTATCTTGATAAGGCAGTCGGCACAAAACATCTCAGATAGATAGATCTATTTTTCTCTTTGGTTTTGATTTCTTACTTGAGTATTAAAATCTCCTGTTAATACGACTATATTTATACGCTTCGCTTCTTGAATCAAACTGGATAACTTCTGAAAATGCGAATCCCTTACTCTGCCCTAGACTCGCTTAGAGTTAGCATAGGTGAACGCCTATCTTTAGAATCCCCATCAACTGGAGAAAAAACATACACGACTACGCCTGTGAGATACATCTAGAAGTGTCCTTAATTCAGAGCCTTCTGCTACTCTTACACTACAATGAAATCTTCTGATTCGCATAGACTGAAGTGCGCAGATTAGTTATATTTAGTAGGTGAGGGCTAAGTCTTGTATATGTTTTGAAAAGACACAATATGCATCTGCAGTGTGAGATTTGATAATCTTGATTAACTAATAATGTTGTCTGGAGTTTGAGAGCTCCATCGAGGAAGTTGAAATTTCTGTCTAAATTCGTTAACAATGGTTGCACAGTTGAAGGAAATTGGGACAAACTGTATGGGAGATTGTATCAACAGATGGAATTTGTGAACTTCAAAGAGAATTAGAAATGAACAAAACAGATGATAATTTTTGTATGCTGACGGAAGTATGTGGATGGCTGTCACTTCCTGGCTCCCCGTGATGTCCAATCGAATTTCTCAGAGTACTTAAAATAAAAATATAACTACTTCACGGAAAATTTGCTGGAGCCTCGTTACAAGCGGCTTGTCGGAAGTGATAGAATTTGTGAAGATTAACCTGTAGGAAAATGTTACTGTCAGCTACGAACTGTCATCAGAAAAATCAGGATATACGACTTTTGTGGATAACCTTTTCCAGCCTCATCTCCACCAAATTAGAAGGCAGTATATCTGGTTTGCTAATCACAGAAGGGCACACCTTAGTTTCGCTAAACTCCTCTCATCCTACCGCATGAATTCACTCTTCTACTCTCACCAAAGTGTGGACAAATTACATTAGGATGACAGCTACCATCCAACAGACGTGTCTGATCTGTCATTTCATTAATTCTCTCAGTTATTTTAATTTACTAGTTTGGTAATGCTATCCACCACTTAAAAGATATAGAGATGTGGTTTATCAGACCATGCACTCAACTACAAGTGATGGTTTAAAGGTTCAAATCCCTCCTCACCTACTTTTACCTTGACATCACGGTAGTTTTATAATCGTTCACAGCAAACGTTACCCACAGCCTACTGTAAAAATTTGGGGAGGATCATTGCGTTGCACTATTTCATTATACTGTTCGAAAGATATGTGAGTTTCCCTAACTGTTTTTCACCTACCACATTATGACCTCAGATGCACAAACATCAGCTAAAGACATACACTTTCGTAAACTAACTATATATCAACTACTCAACCAGATAGTTACCTTTAACTAGAACTCAGTTACCTACGACACACTGCGCATGTATCATGGTACGCACCATACTTCTTGAGTAAAGAATGATGATATTATCCAGTGAATGAAACTGACGTAAGTGGAGCGATATCTAAACCCAAAACTTAGTGGCTAAAATTACAGTGATAAAGCAATGAAGCTACCAACAACAACAGAGCCAGAATAATTTTACTGGAAAGTCAGCGATCTAACCCGTAACCTGTACTGGAACAAATGCATGTGTACGGGTCGCTGCGAATATAGGTACTTGAATAACGAATTTCTAGCGATACTAAAAAGCTGAACAAACAGGAAGTTTAGTGGGGGAACCATACGACTCTTTTTATCTAGTTCAAGTGTGGTCGATCTCAGGTCAAGGCAACAAAAGGTATGTATCAACAGTCCCCATTATTTTTAAGCTTACGTGAGGTGGTGAAGAGACAAAAGTAGTACATTAGTACGAAATGGGTTAATGTCGCGAAATCTGAATGGGATTTTATCATGAATACCTTCCTAAATAGGTTATAATCTAAAAATTTGGAGAAAAAACAGGTTTGCTGAAAATAACCCTACGACTATGAAATCTAACAACTAAAGATGATTATATAACGCCTCATAACAACTTAAGTGTACTAGCTTCGAATACTGGTCCCTTGACTTTTCTCTTGTAGCCTTTCACCGCTAATACATATTAAAATCCAAGAAATCTGATGGCCATTATATCAGTATTGCAATCTACATTGACTCTAAGACTTCAGGTAACGGTTATAGTTCTCCTAACTGAACCCGATAGCATTACTGATTTTGAGACAATAAACACCCTTAGGTACTATACTTCATTGAGTTACGCTTTTATTAATTCGATTACAGAGTCTGTACATAAAGTTTAAAGTTGCATGATGGTAGTAGCGGCTATCGTACAGATAAACTAGTTTCCTTGAATTTGATGAAGAAACCACAACTTTTTGTCCCATTGATCAATAATCGTCTCACTCAAATATTTTCTAAATGCTTGACTTTCTAAATCAGCCAAAACCAAATTAGATAATCTTCTTTAGAGAACTAATAAGTTAACTGGAACTCCAGTCGATTTCATGGCTGAAAGTGATTAATTCTGACAGATATAATACAAAAACGGTATACTTATCGGATCTGGGAAGTCAGAGTACGTATACGTAGAAGTGGTATAGTTATAAAGGTAAATATAATGACAAATATGCCACTTAAAAAATTGGCATACTAGCGAAAAATGGATCTAGGTACCAGAAGTTTAAATAAACTGCTTACAATATACGGAAAATAAAACTAACTAACCTCTATCTCTTTTCTAAGGGACGCAAGTTCAGATTCTTTCGTAAGGTCATATTCACGCGAACTATCTTTAAATGAAGCTACGTGATATGGTCCTTCAGAAAGGGTAACTTTAACTGGAGAACGAGTCATCATCTCCCCACTGCCTCTTGGAAATATTCGGGCTTGTGCAATCATTTCCAATACCGATGTTTTACCAGCACTCTGGTCACCAACAACAACAACTCGTGGCAACTGATCCTGAAGAGTAAATAAAGAGTAATAAGGTGCATCAAAACTTCGTTTAATTTTTTAAAGAATAAACGATCAAACCTGCTTATCTTACCTTTTCGATTTTAAAATCTGTATTCATTTAAAACCCAAACATATTTCACTGCCACACTGAAAAAACGAAACTTAAAAACGGGAAAGATTCCCAGCAGTGGGGTGAAGAAAGATATAGTGGAACAAAATAGCTACTTTGGAAAGACAAAAGAAACAACTAGTAAGTGTTAACGGTAGTAACAATATCGATAAGATAATCTAAAAACTGTTGACAGACATCAAAGAATAATCTCGTATTTTCTAGATATACTGAAAGTGTTATCATCATAGAAAGCTTGAGCATCATCATGAATGAAGAAAAACTAGGTGATTCTTAGTATTGCAGCATTACACATTTGAAATAGAATTCACAGCATATGAACTAGGATCCACGAATGAATAATAATAACTATTATTATAGTTATCAAAAGGCACCTAAATAGAATTACCTCTCATAAGGAATAGAACATTCATATCAGTCGTATAAGGTTACTTTAACACGCCATTTAAATAACAAAGAAAATGTGATGGGTAGGAAAGGAACAGAAAGGATTACGTGCCTTCTCGAGTTTAGCGATTTTCCGCGCAAAAGTGGTTTAATTTAGTCAATGCGATGTTTTCTGAATAAAGAGGATTTGCTGAAGCGAACAACCATTATAACTACAGTATTTACACACCTGTCTGAGGAATCCTACAAATATGAATTTTTCAAATTTGAAATAGAAGTCTTGAATAAAGCTGTAACTGGAGGAATGTAAATACATATATTACCGTTGTGGTAAATACGCGTACCAGTTCTGCAATTTAACTTCATATTAACTTAACTGGTAGATGATAACAAAAGTACTGATAAGCCGCTTATATATCCACGGTATGTAACATTAAACAGATACAAGATTAAGACTATACTGAGAAAGTCTCGTTTCATTAGGTATCTGCACATTATGTTACTTCTGAATTTTGAAAATTTGTGAATGGGTTAATTGTATAGTCCCAAACTTAGCTCATATATCTAACAATATCATAAAAATTGTCTTCCATACAAAAGCAACTGTAAAATATAAAAAATTTTAAAGAACCCTTTATGTCATAGAAAAGTGGTCGGATTAACACGAGATACTGTAATGCTTAATAAAACTAAACAAAGTGCAAGTGACATCCAACATTGTTATGTCATATTGCCTTTTCTCAGCTTACTCAACCTCTTTTCTTTCATCCCTTCACATTCCCAGTGGAACATAGGGCTTCAAGCTAGAGTCTTGAAGTTTCTGTAGCAGTGTTTATTTTTACAGGATCGGATTGCTAGCTTCAAGCCCAACCTTCCCTCTTTACCAGTCTTATTACTGTCTTAGCGAGGTTTAGGCGTGCGTCGGCCGGGGATCGTACCCCAGACCACACGCATGGTCGACGAGCATTCTACCGCTGTGCCGCCGTCACAGTCAACCTATGCATCGGTGGTATGGACCACGTATGTGGTCTGGAGTTCAATCCCTGGCTGACGCACTCCTTAACCTCGCTAAGCCGGTGATAAGACAAGTAAGGAGGAGAGGTTGGGTATGAGGCTAGCAACTACACCCCGTGAAAATAAACACCACTGTTACCGGAAATCCAAACCCTAGCTTGAAGCGCTGTGATCCGCTAGGAACATAAAAGAATAGAGAAATATTTACCTAACCTACCAATTAACGTACTTAAAAGTACAGAAAACCCATGGTGTAGTTCATTACTAATCATTAGCGAATCAATATTTATCTAGATAACCTGAGAAGAAATAAGTCCTCCAACTAGTTTCATTACGGGCTACCACTACTAAAAATTTAAAACACAAGATATTTTCACTTTATCATAATATTCTTTAGTAATTGATTGATTTTCTGTTCCAAAAATGAGAGAAAAGCATTTTTCATTCAGTTCCCAATGAAGCCTATTCTTGACCATATGAAAACAATTCAGTTACGATTCCATTATCTACCAAGGTTAATATGATAGCTACATCAGCAGTGTGCGAATTGTGAAACAAACGCTAGAAACTCCTTCACCACTAACAAATCAATTAACTATGCCTTCAACCTTTGCGGAATCATGTGCAGTGCTAATGGACAGTGTTTGGTGAAATCACAATTACTACCAGTAATATACTGGTAATCCGCTTTGGTTGATAGATGCGGCTCGAACAAAAGCTACACATTTGTTTACAACATTGCCATGTATCAAATCCTGAAAAGGTATCTTAAGGATTTCAATAATAGCAAAAAGTTAGTTGATAGATCATTGCCTATGAGAATGTACATTTGGTATTTGTACTAGGTTATGAGACCATATTAAACAAAGTCAATTAGCAATATCAGTTTCGGCTTACAATTCATCTTTCTTAATTCTTATGCACTTCGTTTTTTCATAATCTCTTGATCATGAAATGTCACACCCGTAGCACCCTAAAATGACCAGGGTGTAACTCAGAATGACACTTATTCCTAATGTCAGAGATGTAGCCTCTAATAGCACATTTATCATAAAATTATTATGAAGTGGAACACTATTAATAAACAATAAATTGCGTAGTGATTACAAATAATCCGTCTGAAATGATAAAACTAAACTTGAAGGTATAATGTAGTTGACATTAACAAGTTTTACAGAAATAGTACGGTTATATCCTCCAAATGATTGCTACAATTTGATTGAGTAATCGGGCTGCTGTGAGGCTTTATAGGACCGAATAGGAGAAAATTCGTCTACCGAAGAGTGATTCTTCAGTGGTATCATTTTCCAGACTATACAATCCCATACATCATACATTTTCATACCAACTAAAGGAATTTGTTATATGTATGAGATTGTACAGCCTGACAATGGTATCACCGGAAAGAGTAACTTTATCTTTCTTTCCATTTGCAACAGAATTTAAAATCCGTTTGTAGTGTGGTGAGAGCTGTCTACTAGCCAAATTGGTAGACAGTAATTTACGTCAATATTTACGTTCCCAAGATTTGTCGTGAGAAAACGTGAACAAAGATTGATTCAAAACCGACCACAGCAGACTTTGCGTAGGCTGATGCAGTTAACATATAGAGGATTTGACATTCAAGAAACAGTCACAAATAGATGAAAGATTAACTTTACGTGAGAAACAACCAATCGGAAGACTGTGTTTGTTTGCTTAAATATCCATAGTAATGTACATGAAAATATATAAATATGCGTTGATTTCCTTAATAAATGATCTGTCGCCTGGCCCTTGTCTTCTGTTGTTACAGTAGGACTACAGCAATCAAAATAATGTGACGTCGGTTTGAAATGAAAT